>JAMWFC010000046.1:227697-261134 GCA_027475525.1 Macrolepiota albuminosa | reverse complement strand
AAGAAATAAGAGAATGAATGGAAGGAGAGTGAAGAGATAAGGAGTGAGAAAAGGAAGAAATGAGGAGTCCCCTGACAGTTAGTAGTCATGTATAGTAGATGGACTCAAGTAGAGGGTGTTTTACTGGTTGATCAGACCTGAGAAAATCCACAGAGCACCTGTAGCTACCACATATTGCGCCTAATTAGGTGTGACATTTAATCAATATGCCATGCCTAATTAGGCGTGATTTATCTTATTCTCCCTTCCTGCAATAATACACCTGTTATTGCAGAGTATGTTGTCTGGCTATTCATTGCCAGTGCTATCAAGCACATGACCATCAGCAACATCATTGCCATCATCCCATCAGGTGTCTGTTTGGAGATCATGCAGGCTGTTGATCCCGCCCTTTGCTCATTATCGGACACAATGAGCTCATGTCTCTTACTCAAAATGCATCAGAAAATCCCAGAAAAATCGGAATAAATTTGTACATCAGTATAGTTATAATATAATACAGTTAAACATGGGGTCTTGAGCTCGTAAGGTCCAGGACAAATGAAAGGTAACTGTATGGGTGTTGTTTTGAAATATATCTAGTCATCACCCTTGCTGTTGGTGTCATCAGGCAACTGCCTCTCATCATCATCATCTTCATCATGGGTAACTTCTGTGCTTCTGTACATAGTGCCCAGTGGCAGCTGAGAAATCTTCCTTTTCTTAGCTTGTGTTTTTCCTCCTTTCACCCTGGGCTTTCCTTTATCGGACCACTCTTTTCTCTTCTTCCCAACCACCACTCCCTGGCTGCGTGCATCAGCAAGTTTCTGATCATGTGCCCTCCATTCCTCTGCCATGAGATATGCCCACTCACAGTTGCTGCCCTAGAGTGCTGAATGCAGGAGCCAAATATCATCCACTGTCGAAATATTCAAGGGGCTACTAAATGGTATTCTTGAAGGCCAGCCTACCAGATGAACATGGTACTTTTCCATAATTGCTGTATCGTAATTTTGATAATTCATCTTCATGCTCTTATTGTTGAGAATCGAACCTATTAATGAATCACATTTGGAGAATATATGTAAGCTTGAACTCACGCAATCCATGCAGAATGAGGCCTGTACACTTAGCCTGCAGAAAAGGCAGGTTATCTGGCTTTGTCACTGCTAGTATATTGTGGGTATAAGACTGGTATATTTTAGACATGATAAGAGTTTTTTGAGCCTTATTGCTGCTTTGCCTATGTAACTACTTGGATAGGCCTGCTGCTGCGCAGCAGATTCATGACCTTCCTGGTGGAAAAAAGGGCTGGCTTCAAGGCTACTACAGCTATGATACAGCTGTCAAAGCATGGGAACATGCTCTAGCAAATGACCTAGTAACTGAGATCAACAAAGTGCCTGCAAGTGTGTCAAGAAGCTCATCCTACCCCCATACATCTCAGTCTGCTCCCATGATTCACCAAAGTCTCTCTTCTCAACTTCATCAAAAATTGGCCCATGAACATCAAATACGCTCTTTATCTCCGACTTCTCAATCATTTCAACCCACTTCAAAAAGTCACCAAGTTCCTCAACTATCCCAGCCCACCTTGAGGAGTTGCCAAGTCCATGTCTCTTCACACTGCCCAACCCCAGCCTCTTCCCATACTCGGTAGTGCATGCCCATATCAGATGATGAGGACATGTTCTTGTCCAACTCAGATGACTCAGCCACATCGGTGCCATCTGCATTTTCATGTTCTCATGATACATCTGGATTGTTGTCTACCCATCAAGCACAGTCATTCAAGACTGCTCCCTTGCCATTGTCTCCTTCGTGCCAATTATTCAAGGGTGCTTCCTCATCACTTCCTCTGCATTCTGGAGAGAGACAGTCTTTAAAGTCTGAGATTACTGATGAGGAATGCTTTTGGATGGTTGAACAAGGTGCAATGCCTGGTGTCTCTGCAGAGTGGTCAGTACTAGTTCTTATTTTTTGTAACTCGTCAGCTAACTTTTTTTTACTGTATAGAGCTGCTGCTGAAGCTGCTATCGGCTGGCATTCTGACCCTTCACTCTTCCGAACAACAGGTCTGGCAGCAGCAGCGATGATTTTTACACGTAGTTATATGGCAGGCGAAGTTTCTTCATGCTTCAGTCCACATTAGTATTAGCTAGTTCTAGTTAATATATATTAATATATTGTTTTCTCGTCATTTGACATGTGGTGTCTTATTAAGTTGTAACTTGAATTTTCCAAAGTGTGTTTTTGCATAGGCTTTTCTCACTGGAAATACAATTTTATCACAACATCGGACTAAGCAACTGGTTTCTTGAAATCTTGCTCAATATAACATTTTTCACTGAAGACCTTGTCCAACACATTCACATTTTACGATATCTCTCAGAATCTGCTATAGAACCAGTGACAAGTATTTACTATTAGTCAGATAGATGAATCAAGCAGGGGTTTAATGTGTTGCACCTAGAAATAAGTATACAGCAGAAATCACGGTCACATTTTGTTTCATCAAACTTGTCAACTCTGTATTTACATTGTCTAATGCTCCGTCGGTGGAAATCCAGCAAGGGCAAGTTCAAGATTGTTGGAGAAAGCTCAGTACACACACCATTTGTTCAAACTCTCAGTCGGCCTGGTATACATGCCTTCTGTGCATGCCAAAAGAAGGCAATTCAAGAACATCAATGTCAGGTTCCGCTGATGACGGGGGCCTCCAGGGGCAAGCGGGTCCTTACTAGGTGGACTCGAAGTCTACAGAGAGTCTCTGGGTAATGGAGGATGAGCTCCGGGGTTTTGGGTGGGGCATGGGGTGGCTACGGAGCGCCAGAGTTTGTAGTGTCAGGTTCCGCTGAGTCGGGGGCTTTCCAGGAAAGCAATCGCCCTTACAATGCAGACTTGACCTATGGATACTCGGGTGTCTGGAACTCCGGGGCTAGGACTCCAGGGTTCAAGATGTGGACAGGGGTAATCCCTGGAGAGGGGACTTGGTCCAGGGATTCTGGGTTTCGGGTGGCTGAGGATAGGGAGGGGGTCGAGTCGTGAACTGGGGGTTCTAAGACGAGACCGGGTTAACAAATTAAAAGTCGCAAAGTGCGTACCAAACTTAGAGCACACGGTTATTTGAGTGTGCCAGTCAAGCGTGCCAGTCAATGTGTACCAGTCAAGCAGAGGGCACGCAACAATTCAAGTAACCAAGTTAATGCAATATCAAGACTAGTACCGAATACAATGGGGAACTATGCTATAAGTGTCAGGGGACTAGTCTCCGGACCACGTCCAAACCTATTCTGAGCTTAGTCTGACAATACACCTATTCCTAGCAGATCCGACCGGCCGCTCGGCCCACCCTTTCCCCTTCCATCTCTTAGTAGTCAGTCTTGATGAGTCATATGCATGGACCTTACTCAGCATCAATTATTGTTAGTCATACTCCATTACATACCGGGGCCCACTTAGTAAACAGTATTAGTAATAGCACAGCCACCAATGTAGTATATATAGGCAGCCTGTGGGATAGAATATCCCCAGGCTGAACAATAGCAGTGTTCTTCCAGCCTATACACTGAACCGACTGTAAGCTCTCTAGCGACGTCTGACCGCTTGGTTAGCCTTGCCGGTCCCTTGCCTGACTCTCGCCTGCTTCTACGGCTGCTCGACTCTCGCCTGCCACCTGCGCTCGCTAGTCCGTGGAAGGATTTCCGCAGACATTAACCGTTGCCCTTACAATAAGTACTATGGGACTGGGTCTAGGGGTTCTGGGGTGTCTGGGATGGGTTCTGGGAGTCATTGAGTAGCGGGCAGGGACTGTATATGTGGATCGTGTGTGTGGGGCGCACGATCAATTGGCGTGGAGGGAGCTGTGATGCGTGATGTGTGATGGCTGGAAGCGAGTCGCGTGATCCGATCATTGATTGGGGTGGGTGGCGGCTGATGGTGGCCCTTGATGCATGTGATGGCGGGGCGTGTCCTGTGGGGTCAGAGGGAGGGTCTCGGATGGTGTTCCGGGGGTGTCCCGGGGCGGATCCGGAGGGGAGGGGTCATGACATGTAGGAAGAAGTAGAGCAGGATCCCGGGCTAAGTCCGGAATACGGGGCGGGAGTAGGCAGAGCCTTGCTAGGGCGGAGACAAGGTGGGGTGATTGGAGAAAGGGACTAAGACCGGGAGACTGAGTTAGAATTGAAGTGAGACTTTTTAGAGGGCCAAGAAACTTGAGAAAATGAGACAGATAGATTGAGATAAGTACGAAATAGTCAAGAGAGTATAGAGACGAGTTTATGGCAATATCAAGACTACTATAAGAGTTTACTGGCTACCAGCTATATACCTTTGGCGGTTAAGGTCCAGGGCACCTGGGTAAGTTCTGGGGCTAGGCTTCACATGTCCAGTCCTGTGCGCTGTATTGTTCCGGTTGAGTCCTGTGCGGTGTATTGTCTGGCTGCGGGTGTGGCGCCGGGGGATTGGTCGGGCCCTGTCGGCTGGTGCAGGGTGGAATGCCGGGCGATTGATGGGGCCCAGGATACAGGGTGTGGGCACCGGGGTGGGTCCCCTGACTGGGTGGGTGACCGCTGATGACGCCCAAAGTTTGATCAGTAACAAATATAACTATAGTGTTACCGTACCAATTGCTTGCGTTGGGCACACTATAAGTGATGTGAGGAGTCCCGGGCAGGTCCCAGAGAATGTGTCTGTGAAAATGGGGAAAAGTCAGTAAGGGGAGTTGGCAAGTGTAAAGCGCTAAGGTAAAGCGCCTATGAAAGAGTGGTAAGCAAACACGGCAATGTTAGTGGTAAGAACACAGTAAGCTTAGTGAAGTCTAAGCATTGATAATGCCTGCCGTAGCTGCAAGGCGCGAGTGTGTTGAAGGCTAGCGAGAGTCTGCAACTGCCGATGAGTTTGACATTGCCGACCGTAAATGAAATCTTGACCGTAAAGGAGACTGAAGGAAGGGGAGCAGGAAACTCTGGTCTGTTGTTCAATGGGTATGTACAAGTCGGTAAGTACTTTATATACTACAATAAGTTCACCGTCGCCAGTGACCAACCATTGCCAAAGTGTGGTGAACTAGAAAATTTCACAGGGGTAGCTCCAACAGTTTCAGATCCCTACCGTCTATTCAAGACCCTTAGCGACAGCAGGCGGCAGATTGCAGTGCTAAACCATCAATCCATCACTCTTCTGTCTGTCCAAAATGCTTAGCGATGTCAGGTGCCAGATGGAGGCTCTAAGCGATGTCATATGCCAAGGTCAAATGCCAAGCTGTCCATCAGTTTTTGATAGATCATCAGGCTTCTTGCTAAGCGCTGTCATCAGTGACTGATGCCATCTGTCAGTTGTCATTCTGTCTGCCGTCAGCGCTATCACTGATCGGATCTGCTTCTTGCCGTGTGCGGCTGTCAAATATCTCCAAAATTGGATAATTAGCGTGCGCTAAGGTATCCCAAGTCAGTGCCACGTTGCTGTCGCCTGCCATTGATGCGCTGATCCTGTATGGGGTCCTATCACCGTGTGAGTTGTGAGGGCCCCAGGGTGTGGGTGAGGAGTTGGAGCACGTCGGGGTTTGCATGGTGTGCCGGGGTCTGCTTTGAGCCATCTTGAGACTAGAAACAGCTACACCACCACAATTGGTGGCCTCTGTGGGTAGGTTTTGGTGTGATATCAGTAGCCGAGAACAATTATGGAGGAAAAGAGGCTTACTTCCAGGAGCGTACCACACACCTTTACTATCTCTGCATGCCTTCTCAAAGACTTTGATAGCCTCTTCAGTGCAACCCATGTTGGAACCCTTGGCAATGATGTGGACACCTGCAGCAACAAGCTGCTTCCTCACCAGATACTTTGTTCTTGGTCACACCAGGGAGAGCGTGGTGGACAACAGAGAGGAGAGTCCAAGGGTGCTTGCCAGCATGATATGTGAAGTGGTTGCTGGACTGATTACCAGCCCACGACTTAAGAGTACCATCCCTAAGCTTGAGCTGCCTGATGCTGAGGATGTCCTTTTTAGTAAAACCTGCAGATGCAATGAGAAATCCCTTGAAATCAAATGAGCTCAAGCACCTTTAGCATGGTGGATTGGAAAACATTGCCAGAACTGGTGATGGCAACTATAGTCAAAGGAAGGTTCATGGAGAATTAGGGACAGGCCATCTCAATCATCTGCAAGACCATCAATACTATTCAACAATAAGAGAGGGGAAAGAACATACATGCTCAATGAAGTAAACAAGACTATATAGTGGCCTCTGTATGAAGTGGAGAGACTTATAAGTAATTGATCTACAGGATAGGTAAAGTAAGTAAGGCGAAAGACAAATAGACTAATAGACTGACTCTTAGTTCACCAAAAAGAACTGAGGGATTTCTAAATAAAAAAACTATTTATACCATATTGTACTTATTTTTGTATACAACGAATTCTGGGGCTTCATTGTTTCTGGGTAACAGTCTTAATCTCACTTGCTTGTATGTGCCATTGCTAGCACGGCGTGACTGAGATCTACACTTGATCAAAAGATATGGGCCTGCAGTGGACTAAGGTCTACAGCATAGGGTGTTGAATCTGTGATGTGGCAGTGTTAATGTGACCACGTTAGCGTGATGTGCCAACACGGCATGACATGGTACATTAACTTAGCGCAGAGCGCAGAAAGGAGAAATACTAGCAATGTTTGTCTAATATTCAATGTCCAATTCGTATATAGCAGTATCCGTAAACATAACACATATATATATATAAAAAAAAAAAAGTAGATCCTTTATTTGTCAACGTTGTCCCTGTATGTGTAGAACATGTTGCTGTCAACACGACCACTGTACAAGAATAAGTACATCCCTGTATGACGAGGCTTTGTATTTGTAGACTGTAAACGGGTGTTATTTGACAAATTACATCAAAAACTGGCAACAAACCTGTTTCTTGTTACAATTCAGATTCTTGACCCTCTCTATAACCCCTTTGATGACAGCCAACGTTACCCCCCCCATGTCATCCTTAGAGCATCCACACACAGCTAGAGGCTTTGCTGCACGACCTAAAGTTGAAAAAAAAAAAAAAAGTTCGAAGTACAATTGATAAGACCGACATACCAATTTAGTACAAATACCTGCCTGCAACGCTCTCATTGGCTTTGAACGGCCAATGCTGGCCCCCTTGTTGTCCTTGGAGAGTCCATATGCAGCCAGAGGCTTTGCTATACATCCTAAAAAATACTAATAATAATAATAATAATAATAATAAAATTGTTAGATCTACTACTGACCAGCTATTATGACACATATTCAGCTGCTGCCTGGAGCTAATCTAATGCAATGTTGTAAGATGAATCTTCCCCAGTATGAGTATGAACGCCGACGGTATGGTTGGAATAATGTAAAGCAATGAACTATACAAGCTCTGGCATAGAGTCAGCATCAAGATAATGGTCCTGGCTATACCCAAGGCTTATGCACGGATGAACAAAGATACTGCCTGAGACGTGTAGAGTGTTTGGTGAGGGACTATCTGTTGGTGAAGAAAGGCAGACAGTATTTTGCAAACTTGGCTGTGTGTAGATTGTTTTATTGTCATATGTTGCCAACACTGAGTAGAAACCAACTTGTAAAATGATGTTGGAGGGGCAACAAATAGAAGCAGTGAATTTGATGCCTTGATATATAGCAGAATAATGAAACAGAGCTTTTCGGTTTCACCTGAATCAGGTTTGATGACACACTGTTGATTTGCATCGTAGTCCTAGAGACACATATAGCCCTTCAACTATCTGCTGACTTTACCCACATTTGGTTTTGGCTGTATGTAATCTACTCATGGGGCTATATAAATTTTTTAGAACATATGGTCATGCGGTTGGGAGGAGACATATCTAGCACTTTGAATATCAGCAGCGCATGCTTGAGCGACTCCATGAGAGCGGATGCTGACAACCAAACTGCTCAGGAGTTGCACGGAGATTGCTGTATATCTGGCAGGTCACATTATATAAAATATTCCATTTTATTCTAGAATAAACCGCTGGTTCCAGAAACATGTTCCATCAGAAAGCCTGCTTACTTATTTAAGCCGTTGCATGTGTGTTAC
Source organism: Macrolepiota albuminosa (assembly GCA_027475525.1). Lineage (NCBI taxonomy): Eukaryota > Fungi > Basidiomycota > Agaricomycetes > Agaricales > Agaricaceae > Macrolepiota > Macrolepiota albuminosa. The sequence continues at coordinate 253,075 of JAMWFC010000046.1, read as the reverse complement.
ATAAACAGGCCGTCCAACTGAATGCTTACATAACATTTATTATTTATTTATTTATTTTAATGTTATTTTAAATATTCCTAATTTTAAATATGATGTATATATACATGTACGTTGATAGATGAATACAATTCGTATTTACTGCAATAAAATGTTAAAATACAGTGTGTTGATACTACAATAAAATTATCTGTGGAACCTATAAGGACCAGTAAGCATTAAAATTAAACCGACTTACATGAAAAATACAGACAGAATTTATATGTTCCATTCATGTGAGGTCTGTAATGTGCCCGCACTAATAAAATTAGACGATGAAATACCGGATGACTGAAAACTCGCAATTTCTCTCAAAGAGATGTTGAAAACCTGATGACAAGTTATGTTAGTCAGAATGATGTGCGTTACTGTTATAGCCCGAGCTATCCAGCTGTACAATGCACCAGCATACGAATAAGTGTATGCTTCATCTAAGTGTTGCTCATCGTTGCTCAGGTATAAGTGAAAAGCTGCAATGAAACAACTTTCTCGGTCAAATCCCTTTATTGTGAGATGTCGAGCGTTATGGTCTTTATGAGCATAAGCGCTGACAGTAATATATAAATTCAGCATCATAAAACTGCCTATAAAGGCTAAAATGTCCAGAAAAACTCACCAGAACACTACATTGGCAATGTTCACCCACGTCAATACATCAAAGTACCAACTGCTATTTCCCTCATCCATCTGCCGTGCAATGATGTAGCAGAAGTGCAGGGGTGCCAATACTGAATACTAGCTATGGGGAGCATAGACATGATGTTATGTGAGTGGAATAACAAATATAAACATATATGAAGATATATTGAGAGGACACATTGACATCGTACATTTGTCATGTAAGTAGTGAGTTCGTGCTAACTATATGTTTTAATAATAACTCAACATATTGGCTGGTTTATCAAATTAGTGCATTGTAGTTCATCCTATTGGTGTATGAGTAACACATCATATTTTCTATAGAGGTTCATGCAGAAACATTTCATTTTGACTTGCAGAAATCCATAGATTGATCAGACTGACATTTTTTCTGTACTGTATTACTTGATATAATTTTACCCATCAGAGTGTTCTAGCCCAGAGTGAGTAATAAGTACCAAGTCAATATACAGCGATGGTATTTGCTTCCATCAGATGTCTGTTGAGCAAGTACACAGCAACATAGAATGCTAGTAGGTGGGGGGCCCTTAAGCTTTAACCACCATGTGCCCACTAATACTGGACACAGCAGCCGTGCCTAACACGCCAGTTGCAAAAGTATACAACCATTCTAACAGAGTAGAGCCTGACATGCTCTCAAGCACCCTCCTACCCAAAAACAAAAATTAACTGGAGTCATCGTACCCAGACATGATGCGCCCAGAACTGCGTAACAATGGGCTAAAGAGTTGCACTTGCCAAACCACCGTGCATAGGTGAAAATTCTAATTGTCGGAAATGTCAACATGAGGTCAGGGTCAGAACGGATCTCACCTGCATATTCAACCACACAACTCTGATGAATAGATGGCACATAAACCCAAAAGGTGCTGGGAAATATAGGAGATCCTTAAGAACCCCCCAGACAAACCTTACAGAAAAGAACCAGGAGACTACTGAAGATATATGGATAGGAATACCCACCAGTGCGGCATGATCAGGAATCCTGTAAGGGGGCAACACCTACTCCAGGAATTGCCTGGTTACAGGAACTACTTGTTTACTGAATGAAGTGCCGCAAGGCAGTGGAAAATATAAGAGAAAGTAAGACATGCTCCACACCCACACCGTGCAAATGCCCCAGCTGGACAAACAGAAGAAACATTTCCTAACTGCCAGCTCAGAAAAGCAAACTGGCGAAAGGAACCACGAAAGAAAGAGGAGAAATGTAGCTGCATCGCCACTCAAGTTGGACATGGACCAATCAGATATAGAGTCCCCTTGCCTGTCCCTCTCTGCAAGCTCCCCGCCTCTGGCGGTTCCCCCTCCCAACCTGGCAGGCTTGAACATAAACATGCCACCAATCCACAAGACAGATGGGGATACCACCATGGTTGACATCTCCACAACCTTCCCTCCTCTCACGAGCCCCGCCCAGGCCACAGATCCCCAGACGCCTGCCATGCCCGGGGGAAACCATAAGGTGGACCCCTCCTGGATCATAAGCAGGCGCCTCAAAGAAAAATCCACCCCAATTACGAGTACACCCAAGGATACACAAACAGCGGTAGCAAGGCTCCCAAAAGAACTAAAGGCAACTCCCACCCCAGCAGAAGGATTTCCCAAGATACACCTCTCCACCCCCCCATGGTTCAACATTCTACCCCTCCAGGAGGAGCACTTCGAGACATACACTGCCCCAAAATTCTGGATACGAGTCTGGCAAGCAAGTAAGGAGGGAGACCTTGCAGGCACCGGAGAGAGCCTCAAGGTGCTGGTAAAGGCTATGACAGGGAAACGGGCAAAGTTATCATACCTGCAGCAGGAAAAGGAAATAGCACTAAAGAGGAGAGCGGAGCGCCAGAAGCCCCCTTACCATTCTTTAGTCTCAGGAATTATGGAGGAGGCAGGCAAGATCCTCACCAACAACCAGATTATATCAACCCCATTAGCTACCGCCTTCATCCTCCAATATAACCCCCCTGTGCCACGTTTCCTGTGCACAGTCGAAGGGTTTACTCTGAGCACTAGTACCCAAGATTGAATTCAGGAGTCGGAGCAAGAAGTCAAGGGACATTATAGGCCAACTGACACTTGACGTACTGAGGACTCTAGTGACCAGTTGGGAATATAGAGCAGCCCTAGGTCTGGCAACCTACTACAGGATTTAGTCATTTACCCTAACCACTAGCTACCAGGCCTTCAGCACACTCCATTCACCTATCCCAAGGATAAAGGAGGCTCATAACGTATAGCGCTAACACAATGGTGGGAGAGGACTCTAACTAAACCCCGATCACTTCCAGAAGGAGCCAGCAGCAGGTGCTGCCATTTGATGAGGCACTTCAATCAGAAGTCTAAAAGGATCAATGACGGTGGCACTGGATATACTTAAATCTGACATCTGGACCTGTCAGGAACTGATACAATGAGTAGCGCTGACATTAGCACTCATGGCGTCTGTCAAGGATTTTCCGACCATACCCCGGAACAGGCTGGCCAATCGGAGTTATAATAGAAGTGAGCAGACTCATGCAATTCTAAGCCAATATAGAGTCGCCGCTGGTCACCATGAGTCATAACGCCGTTGGTCGCCGTTGACAGGTCGCTGTTAGAGGAAACCACAAGAAGAGGTGCTAGGAGGTAGCGCCACAGATGGACTTGTATCTTGGCAAACATGGTAGTGCATAGTATATAAAATAGCTACTTTACATGTATATAACAACAAATCGTAACCCCTTGAGCACACAGTTACACTTAGCATTCAAATTGCACTAGCTTCCTTCAACTTTGTCACTAAGTCGGCCGCTAGCCTTGTCTATCTCGTCTTTGTTGTTTACGGTGCCACCTACGGGCACAATACGCTGTGCTACTCGTCTTTTCTTCAATATCTTTGTTTAAACTACAATGCTTACGGTCTGCCAGGTAGCCCCCAAAGCGCTATAATTTAGCACATTGTTTTATCACCTCCACTTTAGCACACCAGGACCCTGTCAGGACTCCTCACAACTATGCACACCAAGCACTGGAGACGCTAATTTGTAAGTGCTGTCACTGGCTAGCTAGGCCATGTGCTGATTAATTAGCACCACCTGTCAAGATCTTACCAATGGCCTAATAACAGCTGTCATTCCAGCTGCCATTTGTGCGTTGGAAATGGCCTAGAAAGGATAAATCATGTCCGTCAAGTTTGGCATGAGTGCGGCAAGGTGTCTGTCTGGAACTGATGCCAAGTCTGCTGTTGATGCACCTAGCCTGTGTGTGGTCCTATCAACATGCCCTAAGCAGTCTATACTCTGAGCATAAAGCTCACACTTTTTCCACTTCAAGTACAGCTTGTACTTGCATAGTCATTTGAATATGACTCTGAGGTGCTGCTCATGTTCCTCCATGGAATCTGAATAGATGAATATATCATCTAAGTAGATGTGCATAAAGCATTCTATCATGTCTCAAAAAATAGATGCAAAACAGGTCCCCATCTGACCAGGTAGGTTGGCCAGCTTGAATTCTGGCCTTGGTTTAGGACATTCTCCATCTGGCACCCACTCTGGTTGTAGGCAGCTTCACTCTCAATTTGCTGCAAGAGTTCTGCATACCACAAACCGTGTGTTGTGGTTACAATCCAAGTTAGCCTTCTTGGCCCAGAAGGTCCCCACATGCTGACCCTGTGAGGGTGCCCCAGCAGGCAGTAGTCACCTGCTTCCCCCTTTGTGGCCACTACAATGCTCATAGTGGTTAGCAGTCTTAAGGGACTGCTCATACCTGATGGCGTATGCCACAAACTCTTCCACATTGTTGACTTCTGGGAACAGCCCATCCTCACATATCAAATAGTGGTGCATGTCTGCTGGAATACCATCCAAAAATGTTTTGAGCATCATATACCTATCTGGGTATACTGCCATGTTCTGGGCATGGTTGTTAAGGGTATTGTAGAACCCTTGTACTCCCAACTTCTCAGTGTACTTGGCAGACTGGAAGTCCTGCCTTGCATCCTGTAGTGTCTCTGCTTGTCAAAACCACCCCATGGCCTCTCCAGCCAAGAACTTGGGCAGAACAAAGATTTGTTCTTGTTCCATACAGTCACCTCCATATAAGCACATAGTGAGCTGGGTACATACATCCATCGCCCAGTCCTCCAAGTCACTGAACTTGGGTGTGCCTATGTAGGCATAAATGTGCCTACTATCTGCTTTACACAGCTTCACCCCATCTGGTAACCATAAGGTTACCCTCAGGGCATCATTGACTACTCAATGCAGGCAATTGTGCATGGCTTCACGATGCATCTGGATGGCCTCCTGCAGGCCTGGAGATCTAGTTGCTAAATCAGCAGCTTGGAAAAGTGACTTCCCTCATCCACTCTGCAGCAGATGTTACAAGCCTCCTTGACTGTGGGCATAATTGCCCTCATCTTGGAGAATCAACCTAGGGTGTTCATCTTGGCCATTACTAGGGGCATCACGTCTGGTGGTGCCATCTCAATTAAGAAAGTCTCCTCGATCATGATCATTGCGCTGCCCTGGTTCTGAAGAAGCTTGATTCTCCTGGCCCTGCATTATGAATTGACAATGCATCTTGTCAATGGGCTTAGTGCCTCAAATACAATGATCTGATTATCAATAAGGGACTGTCCCTTAGTCCTGAGGTTGCCATTGCGCATACATTGATACGTGACTCTGTTGCTCAACATGTCTGCCATTGGCATGCGCGGCATCACAGATGCCTTGCTCTCAATCTTAAACACAGTACTATTGTGTCCATCTGGGCCTGACATCTCTGTCCTAAGGTCTCAGTTATGCATGTGTGGGGGCTCCTCATGCCACCCTTGTCCTGCTGGAGTATAGAAGGTACTCACTGGTTTTACTTTGGGCACTTTCTGCACCCGTGCTAGTGCTTCCACTAGCTCGACTCCAATGTCTTGATTACGATGTGCTGAGCATTCCTCAGATGTGTGGCTCCAGGGAGTTGACACTTCTGATTGCCTTGCAGCCTTCCACTGCAAATACATTTGCAGTTCTATAGTGAGAACTCTCACCATCAAATCAGTATATTTAGTAGCATAGGCCTTGAGTTGCACCTGAGTAGTGTATTTCATCACCTTTGGGTGTAGATCCCAGAACACCCGCAAGCACACAATGTATGTGGTTTTCAACCGCTGCTCCTCTGCTTCAGCATTGTCATCGCTAGATGACTCAATCACCTCCTATGGGAGCTCTGCAACCTCCAGGACTTCTTCTACTGCTAGCATGCATGGGAAGCAATTTTCTGTGCAGGCTACTTCAGGAATTGCAGCCTCCTCTGGTACCTCCTCTATGCAGGCTTCTGCTATTCTGGTGGGCATTGAGCCCACTGTGGCCCCTACATCTCTCAGTAGATCTGGAATAATAGGAGCTGGTTTAATTGCTTCATTGGTGGTTTGGATAGGTATATCATCATTGTCCAGAATCACAAAGGGTTGATCAGATGCCCTCATGAAATGCTTTCAATAAATGAGACTGCCTGTTCTAGTAATAGAGGTGTTGTAACCAGCAATGAGGGTGTAGGTAGTGCAATTGGGCTTGTCATAGTATACTCATATTGATGCTCGACAAATTTAATGTAGTATGTGCTGTATACCCATTTTGATACTCTGTCATAGCATTGGTAAGCCTTTGCTTTAGGATCATACCCTACTAAGACACATACAATTGATCTATCATAAATTTTCAGGTTATGTTTGCCTAGAATCAGAACAAAGACTTGGCAGCCAATTTCACAAATATATGAGTATTTTGGCTTCTTGCCATACCAGAGTTCATCTGGGGTTATGTCTTTTATGGATGAGGTTTTTGTCTTCCCATGCAGGTAAGTTGCAGTCAGGTAAAATTCATCTCATAAGAATGGTGGGCATTTTGCATACAGTCACATAGCAATACTTTTACCCATCAGTGTTCTATGCATTTGTTCATCACATCCAAGATGTGCCAATGTGTATACAGCACCATACTGTGTTGTTATCCCTTGAGAGCGGTACCATGCTTTGTTCTCCTTGACTATGATCTCTGAATCATTTCTAGACTGAAGTATGCCAACTTGTAATCCTGTTTCAACTTGTCATGCTAATATCCACATCTTCAGCTCATTGAACACGTCACTCTTCAATTTGAGCCATATAGACCACAGTTTATTTGTAGAGTTGTCAGCAATGTTCATGATGTAATTATTCTCTGTTCATGATGTAATATCCTGCTTCCCAGTTAAGTCTACCCAGACAATCCCTAATTTTTGAGTAGCTCTATGTCCAATTCCCTCCTCCTGGACCTTTGGGACTGGGGTCCTTGCCTGTTTGCCACGAATACATTTGTCACATTTTGGTGGTTTGGAGGAAACGTTGGATGGCATACCTTTGATCATGCCAGACTTTGCCATTTTGATGATTGTTTGATAATTCACATGGCCCAATCATCGATGCCATGTAATGATATTGGGTGATGGGTGAACCAAAAATGCTGATTCATCATAGAGGTTTAATGCATAAAGGTTTTTTGTGGGAAGTAGGGTTCCATTTGCAATCAATTGATTTGTATCCTTTTTAAACAGGGTTGCCTTTGTGTCATTAAACATCATAAAAATGTTTGTTCTCTTTGCTATGGAGCTAACCAAGAGTAATCTGACAGTAGCTTTTGGAACATACAGTGCATTGTTGAGTACTAGATAAGAGCCATTTGCTAAGTATATCTGCATTTGACCAGTGGCAGTTGCAGAGATTGTCAATCTGCCTACTCCTCAAATATGTTTGTGGATTATGGGCTTCAGAGATATAAAATTGGATATGTTTGGGGAGATGTGGACGGTGGCACCAGAGTCTAGATAGAATGGGCATGAGTCAAATGTAGTGGTAGTACTGGATAATGTAGTCTCTGCACATTCTTTCCAATCAATACTAACTCACTCCTCCTCCAGTGCAATTCATGTGTGAATTTCAAAACCTTCTGCTATTGCAAGAGACTCCAGTATCTCATCAGAAGCCAGCCCAGCAAACTCGCCTTTTGACATCACAGTTTTAGCCTTACCCACTTGGTCAGCAATGTAGGCAGCTAATGTATCTAAGTCGCCCTCCACTATAAAAGCTGAACTGCTTGCAGGGGTAATCTAAGCTTGGTTGTGCCTTTCTTTTTGTCATGTTGGTTCCTTTTAGCCTTGTAGTGGGCTATACATGCAGTTCTCACTTCTTCAAGGGTCTTGCCTGCCATACCACCTCTGTCCAGGATACACCAAGGCTTTGTATGACCTGTGTACACAGGGCGGCCCCATGCTTTGCAGCTATCACAAACCAAGTCCTCACATTGATTCGATGTCTGCATAGCCAAAGCTGTTGGTAGCATATCCAACACCTCCCCATAAAGTTCTACTTTAGGCTGACTGTAGTGAGATTCCCGGTTGTTTAGCGTGATAGTAACAGAAAAACTGGGAAGCGCATTGTCGAGTTCATCGACCTCAGCAATGGCTGTTGCCAAGGGTCATCGGGGAGTGACTGCAGCCTTGACTTGGCTGTGGACGTCTGGGGCAATGCTACAAAGTTCTTCAACTGATAAGGTGATGGCGGTTTTCATGATGCGACTGAAGACGTGGTTTGACTTTTCTATATCAAATATTGGCGCAGTAGGTCGGTAACCACCTTCAGGACGCTTTTTGGGAGCAGCAAAGTTTTATTGTGGGGGAGCATGATATCTGTCAGAAATTCCTGAGTAGGAGTGGAGAGGCAGCAAAGGTGTTTCAGGAGCAGCAGAGGATGAGGACAGTTCTGAGGTTGTAGCTGGAGGTGCAGCAGGAGCAGCAGTCGGTAACTTGCTAGCGGGAGGCATTGGCTTATATCCTTTGAGAGGTTGTTTAGGCTGCTTAACTTCAACCCTATCAAAAACCTGGTTCTTAAGCAAATCCAATTCCTTCTGTAGCTTAGTGATTTGTTCTTCCCATGAGAAAGTAGGATGGTTGCCAACACTGTCAAAGTGTAAGACCTTGTGAATCATTTGCTGTTGAGTTGCCTGCTCAGGGTCAGGGTTAGCATTGCTGGAAAGCATGCCTGTAACTATTTGTCCTGGATTGTGCCTATGCTATTCATCAACTCGCTCCTGGAAGGACTTCTTGTCTGGGTAGTTGGGGATGGTGGCACCAGTAGTTAGAACCATCTTGCCCTCAATAGCCCCTTGAATTCTTCCTTGCCAAATATAATTTTCTAAAGTCATGCAGCGTCCTCTTGTCATTGTATGGCTAATTTCCTCACAGAAGTGGCAAGGGCCAGGTGCAGGTATATTAGCAGGTTGGTTAGCAGTGAGGTTGGTTGTGATCATGGTCTCAATACGAGTCATGGCAGAAGCGACAGCAGTGGTAATGGCAGCATTGAGATCCTCTTTCTTAACAAAGTTGGCAACAGGAGGCAGGATGGGAATAATACCGTTGGTTCAGTCAGAGAATGGGCTCATCCTAGCATGTTGTATACCAATGCCAGTGTCCATTCCCTTAAGAACCCATTTACCGGCTTCAAAGATGTCGGCAACGTTATATGGCTCCTCCCGGTGATGAGCCTGCTGGACAATTTCTAGACAATGAGCAATACAAGTCCACAATGAAGTCAGAATGCCCTGTTGGAATAGACAATGTTTCTCGTTAATATAGAGCTTGCCGTTTTGCAGAAGCCATCTAGCAATTTTCTGGAACTTGTGGTAATATGTAGAAAATCTGCCAAGCAAAGATGTGCCATTGTCAAAAGATTCCTGTACTAGTTTCTGCAACTCGTTTACTGTATAGGGGGTAGCCTCTTCAGCACCAGGGTACAACTGGATTACTGCCGTCTTCCAGCCTTCATACAAGGCACCTTGGGCTGGAACTGGTGGTGTGGCAGGAACAAAGACGGCAAACTCAGCAAGACCTGTCCACATCTCTGGCGTGTCATATGACATGTACCTTGCCACGTATTCCTTCATCTGTGTGTGGTCAGTAATTCCACAATCCCTGAATAAATACTCTAATTCCTTGAACCTGAATGCTGACATAATATATGTTAAACGTGTCCATAGAGCATACAATTTAATCTGATTTAACCAAAATATAATTTATTTTCATTAACGACAGCTAAATCAGGACTAAGTAGTCCATAAAGACAATCCTTGGTATACCTATTCAGTGAACAAAGGTGCATGTTATATAAGCGTTTGGTGGGACAATTGATTTACTTATATATTTTATTTATTTAATTACTTATTTATTTCTCTGCTGTGCATCCAAACGTTGATATAATATGTATTCACGTGTATTAAATGTGGTTTATTAGTTAGTAATCATGAGTTTGGGCATGTTATGTCCACCATATGTTCATCTGACCAATTTCACGACGGTGAAATTTTTAATGTGATAGTATATTATATAAGTGTTTGGTGGAACAATTGGTTTAATTATATTTGCTTATTTATTTTGTCATTATTTTAAATGATTATTAAATTATAAAAGGAATGACTAGTAAAATTAAATACTGAATTTATAAATGTGACTTTATATTACATAATGGTTTGGTTGAATGACTGTTTGGATATTACGTAGCAAATACACATATATACATTTACTCATTGTCATGCCACTTTGTACAAGGCTAGCCAACAAGGAAACCCGGTTTCTACTTGTAAAAGTAAGAAACACAATTGTTTATTTAAAAACAAAAGGTACAAATTTATGGTATGTTGAAACAACTTATGCTACATATCTATTTGATGATATATATTACTATTTTGTTTTTTATATATTAAAGTACTTACATAATCCTTCACCTCTTCTCCTTTGATGTGCTCTCCACCTTTCTATGCCTTTCAGTCTGTTCATTCCTTTCGGTGGTTTCTTATACTGGCTATGTTACATCTGGCTCCCTCTTACAAAATGCTATTGTACGGTCTAAAAAATGCATTCCCACCACTGCTTGGTTGTACTAGTACTAGCATTCTATGTTGCTGTGTACTTGCTCAACAGACACCTGATAGAAGCAAATACTGTTGCTGTATATTGACTTGGTACTTATTACTCGCTCCGGGCTAGAACACTCCCATGGGTAAAATTATATCAAGTAATACAGTACAGAAAAAATGTCAGTCTGATCAATCTATGGATTTCCGCAAGTCAAAACCAAACGTTTCTGCATGAACCTCTATGGAAAATACAACATGTTACTCATACACCAATAGGATGAACTACAATGCACTAATTTGATAAACCAGCCAATATGTTGAGTTATCATTAAAACATATAGTTAGCGCGAACTCACTACTTACATGACAAATTGTAAGGGCAACCTCTAGAGGCTGTGGCTCCGTCACACAGCTGGCAGAGGGAGATTCAAAGTGTATTAGAATATATACTGACAATATCAAGGTAGCTACTCACCTGGCAGAGGGAGATCCAAAGAGAACAAGTCTAGGGATTCTCTATGCCAGGTTGGACACTTCTGGGGCCTCTGAAGCGTGGGAAACAACTGTACAGTACAACAAAACCTTAAAAACTCGAAAATTGCCTACATAAACACTTGTACAAATAAGGGGCAAACTCTGGCAAACTCTGGCTTATATAAGCGGTCTGGAAGCGGTGCTGAGTGGGCCCACACTTGTCTGAATAGTGGCTAAAGAACCAGAGCATCTCAAGGGCTGAGAGTAGTACTAACAGATAGTGTTGAAAGAATAGAAACAGTGAAATGAAATAATGTCAGAAGAAATAAGAGAATGAATGGAAGGAGAGTGAAGAGATAAGGAGTGAGAGAAGGAAGAAATGAGGAGTCCCCTGACACAAATGTACGATGTCGATGTGTCCTCTCAATATATCTTCATATACGTTTATATTTGTTATTCCACTCACATAACATCATGTCTATGCTCCCCATAGCTAGTATTCAGTGTTGGCACCCCTGCACTTCCGCTACATCATCGCACAGCAGACGGATGAGGAAAATGGCTGACATTGCCTTATTTACAGTATCTAGTCAGTACTTTGATGTATTGACGTGGGTGAACGTTGCCAATCTAGTTTTCTGGTGAGTTTTTCTGGATATTTTAGCCTTTATAGGCAGTTTTATGATGTCAAATTTATATATTACTGTCAGCGCTTATGCTCATAGAGACCATAACGCACAACATCTCACAATAAAGGGATTTGACCAAAAAAGTCATCTTGTTGTGGCTTTTCACTTATACTCAAGTGACAATGAGCAATACTTAGATGAAGCATACACTTATTTGTATGCTGGTGCATTGTACAGCTGGATGGCTGGGGCCATAACAGTAATGCATATTATTCTGACTAGAGTAACTCTTCATCATGTTTTCAACACCTCTCTGAGAGAAATCATGAGTTTTCAGTCGTCCGGTATTTCATTGTCTAATTTTATTAGTGTGGGCACATTACAGACCTCACATAAGCGGAACGTATAAATTCTGTCTGTATTTTTCATGTAAGTCAGTTTAATTTTAATGCTTACTGATCCTTATAAGTTCCACAGATAATTCACATATTTTATTGTAGTATTAACGCACTGTATTTTAACATTTTATTGCAGTAAATACAAATTGTATTCAGTTATCAACGTACATGTATATACATCATATTTAAAATTAGGAATATTTAAAATAACATTAAAATAAATAAATAAATAAAAGCAATGAATGAATGAACAAACAAATAAAAAAAGAATTAAAACAATAAAAAAAATATATAAATATATAAAATTAATAATCTTTTACAAGGTCGAGTTCCCCTAGATTTACCCCAGATCATGTAATGTTTGAAAAGTTTCTATAAGGTTCCTTATTAGTGCTTGTATTGTCTCATTTACTTTTTTTAATTATTAGTAAATATTCACGACTTCAAACTTGTCTTTGTTACCATTGTCTGCTACTGCTATTCAGACTATTTTGTCATATTGGTATGTTTTTCTTACTACTAGTGCTTTAATCCTTCATAATGTAATCATTTCCTGCCGCAGCGCTGTCTGCAAGCCTGTTATAAGTGTTGTCTTTATTCATTTCATGTCTGCCTATTGTAATCTCTGTCTGCTATAGTGCTTGTTTTCTGTTGCAGTACAATTTTGTGCTGCCTGTTCACTGCTGTTCCTTGCTTGCTGCTTGTTTGACTACTATTTCACGCCGTGTGTTTCTTGCATTGCACTGTTGTTGTTTGTCTGTTGTCATTTTATGATACCTGTTTGTTGCTGTTCTGTAATCGCTTGTCCACCACTAGTGCACATCATCTGCTCATTTCTGTTCCAACAACGTTGTGTGTTTGCTACTTTCCTGTTCCACTTGTCCATTGTGATTTCACCTGTCTGTGCTGTTTTCTATTGTTATTTTTTGTGTCATTTATATTTTGTATAGGATTGCTTTTCAAGTTTTATCTATGTGCGTTTTTTCTACTTTTTTTTTTCTTTAATTTTGCTTTCTTTTACTGATGCTGTTTTTTTAGTGGGTGTTGTAGTATTTTTTTTTATCTAGTTATCTATATTAGGTACTTGTGAAATCCCACTGAAATAAACGTGAACTCCCACCAAATTTTGTGTACTACTACTGAATCTTGTGTACTACCATTAAAATTAGTACTCTCACATCATTACAGCATGTTTCCCTTAATAAAATTGCCATGTCATGCACCTAGAGTACTTGATGAAAAAGATTGCCCTCCTATGCATGTTGAGTTTTTACCTGAGGAATATCCAAAATATTATAATACTTTATACTTTCCAAATTCTTCTAGTTTTGATTCTTCAAATTCTGTGATTGAATGGTTGACTAATGTTTTTAAAGATGAAAATTCCACATCTTCCTACATTGTCACTTACACAACAGGAATATTTACTGTATGCAATCTTGGAGAGAGAACATTTATTACTTTGGATTGTTACGATATTTGTTCTTCTTTTTTTCATCCTTGCAAATATTTTTCTTTATTTTGCACCTATCTGCACTATAAAAACCACCCCACATGGTTGTATTATACTCAAGATCATTATCTTGCATCTTTGAATGAACTTTCCTGTAAAGACTTAAAATCTGCATTTAATTCAGAATTAATTATGCCTAAATGTTGGAATAAGGAAGCTCTTGCTAGCACTATTTTGTCTCACTTCTTGGAATATAGGCAGAAATGTCTTACTCTTACATCAAATCAAATAAATAAGCAGTTATGTTCTTTTTTTCCAGATTCTTCTTCTGAAATGCTGCCTAAACTTTTTTATAACATTGCTCTTCAGTTATTTGGTGAGAAAGTTTTGCACGCTTTACTAATCCCTGAAAATCCTTTGTTACATTACAAGAATTGTCAAATACATAAGCCTGTATTGCATCAGTTGTTGGAAAATACTGAGAACGATAATAATGTGAGCTTGTTATCTTCACAAACATTTTCAAAAAAATCATTGCATTCTATTTTAAAATGTATTCATCCTTCTCACTGTCCTTCTTTTGCAAAATTACATAGTGAAATGGTAAAAGCTATCATTGAAAGCTTTCGCTTTCTTGCAAAGCATTGATGTCTTGCAACATATCAGATATTCATCAATACATTACTTGCTTATTACCAACTTATACTATATTTCCTTCTGATTTTTTTAGGTCAGTGTGTTTGCTGTTAGAAATTGAATATAGTACTAATATATTTGTACATTTGACAACCAGCATAAAAGTTTAAAAGCAAAATGAAAAAAAAGGGAAATCTTCAAAAACAAATTACAATCAGTATAAATGCAAAACATTAAAGTGAAATTATTTCTTCATGGCCAACTGTTCCTTCTGATAATCTTATTATAAACTGTGCACATAAATATCGTGAAGCAACAAATTGGATTATTCCTTTTATTTGTGCTGTATGTGCTCGTCAACGAGATAAGTCAATTATTCATTCCATATCAATTAATTCCAGTAGTAATCTTTCTAATCTTAATTTATCTGTTCTAAAATTTTCCAATACTCGTTTTAATAATGATTTTATACATTTGCCTCAAAATTATGCTGGGTTGATGTTAGATGTTCATGGTATTAAATTAAATCCAAATTTAATTCAAATTTGCAATGACTGTTATTCTGAATTGCGAAAGAAGCAGATTCCAAAATTTTCTTTAGTAAACAAGTTATATCGTGGAAATTTACCACAAGAATTTGCAGATCTAACGTGGATTGAAGAAATGACATGTGCTGTTTATTGCAGTAGTGCATATGTTTCTCGTCTTTATCAATCATCAGATTTTAAGCAATCTCAAGTTTTTCATGGTAATACTTGTGCATATGACATTAATATTGTTTCAACTGCTTCAGTTCTTCCTCGAACTCCTGATTATATCAATGGATTATTATCTGTTGTATTTATTGGACCGGGTCAGTATAAAGATAAAGCAATGAGAAATATGTTTCGAGTTCGCAAACAAAAAATTTGGGACTTCCTTATTTGGTTAAAGAATGTTGCTAAAAATCCCTTGTATCAGAACATTGAATTAGATAAAAGAATTGTAGATTTATATCCAAAAGATGCTGTTCTTCCAGGATTGAAATATAGACTTCTACATGATACAGAACTTTCTGTTGAAAAAACTTTTAAAGAAGAGACAGCTGGTTTATCAGATCATCCTGTATTAGAAATATGCAAATCTAACACAGATGATGAAGCTACTGTACTTTTAGAATATATGGGGGTTTCAGATTCTGAAAGTGTGAAAATCCAAGGTTTTTCTTTGACTGCATCAGCTTTGCGAACTCTTGTATCAAATAATAATAAATTTAATAATGAACAACCTGATCTTATAATATATAAAGGAAATAATAAAATTAATAAATATAATAATCTAGTTTTATTTCCTGGTATGTTTCCAACCTTATTTCCTTATGGATGTGGTGGTTTTGATGATCCTAGTCGACCAACACCACTTAGTATGCAACTTCATGTAAATTATCTTATAGATCTAGCAGATCATGCTTTTCGTTATCATTATTCTTTTATATTTGTAGCTTTAAATATAATGCAGCACAGAACTGCCTATTTTTATACAAGTTTACATGTAAAAAGCTCATGGTTCAAAGCTATTGCAGAAAAATTGATTTCAATCTCTTCTGAAACTCTTCTTTCTGTAGCAAATCAATTAGAAAAAGATTATAATTATCAATCACTTTCAGATGACGAAAAACAAGTATTTACTCTTCTTAATGAAGTTAATACTATTGCTTCTCATGTGCCTGGTTCTCAAGCATCAAAAATAAGATGTCGGAATGAAATTCGAAATTACTCAGGATATTTTGGAATGCCTATACTTTATTTTACCGCGAATCCGAGTGCAATACATAGCCCTATTTTTCAACTTATGTATGGTGATACTACTATTAATCTTGATGACCAGTTTCCACTTATTGTTGATAGTACTACAAGAGCTTTGAGATTAGCAAAAGATCCTGTTGCTGCAGCTGACTTTTTTTATTTTTCTATTCAATGTATGTTTCAATATCTTTTTGGGTGGGATTTTGAAAAAGGCAAAAGTTTTTCAGAGGGTGGCATTTTAGGACATCTTGCTGCATTTTATGGATCTAATGAATTGACCGAAAGAGGACAATGGCATGCACACTTTCTTATATGGCTTATTGGTGCACCTAATCCTTCTGATATTCATATAAAACTTAAAACCAAAGCTGGTTATGCTCAAAAGCTATTTCAATTTTTTGAAAATATTATTCATCATCATCTTCCTAATATTGAAATAGAAATCGATCCAAAATATGAACCACAAATCGAAAGACCTCCTCATGTACCATCTTCAAGATCTAATGAAGATATTCAAGATTGGAAAGATTTGCTTGATGTAGAAATTAAAAAATGCGGAGAAGCTCTTCAACGTCATAATTGTAGAGCTGTTTGCCACAAATTTGGAAATGATAATAAGTGTTGCTTTCGATTTTCACATGATTTTGTTCCTAAATCTAAATTTGATCCAAATACAAATTCTATTTATTTACTTTGTCAAGATCTTACTGTGAATTATTTTAATCCAATTATTCTTGTATATTGTCACCATAATCATGATTTAAAATGTATATTATCCAGAAAAGCAGCTAAAGCAGCGATGTTTTATATTCACTTTGGGGCATGGCGGAGATTTCTGGAGAAACATCCATTAGAAACAGGTCATGTGACTTCCAACAAGTGTTTCTCTGGAAAAACTAAAAGTATAAATTGAGAAATAGTAAAAAAAAAACACTTATTGTGTTTTTTGTGTGTTTCTTGAGCTATTTTTAAAAATTTTCTTTCTCTATTTCTCAAGAAATACGTGGGGAACACAAATTGTGTTTCTAGACTGTTTCTTGAAAAATATGGCACATGTATCTTTTGGTTTTTCTAAAGTTATCTTTGTAATTTTTTTATCAAATGTTTTTCAATAAACTTTCTTTGTGTTGTTTTAAAAAAATAAATTGTAAAAACATGGTGTATTTCTAAAAAAAGACCAATTAGAAATTCTTTAAATGTTTTTCAAGAAAGATCAATTAGAAACACTGTTGCGTCGATGAGCATGGCGCTGATCACACAATGAGCGCACGCTGATCTTCTTCCTCATTGGTCTGGTACACTTGCGTGCAGCTAAAGGCAACAATATATTGGTTTATGCAGTACAAGAAATGCAATAGTAATGACAAAAAAAGGCACTCACATAAAAAAAATTAAATGGCAGGTGAAATCAAGAAAAGCTTTCATTGAAAATGAAAGAACAGCCAACGCAAAAATGATGACGAGGGGAATGATCACATAGGGATGGGAAGCAATTACAACAGAAAGAATGGCAATGCAGCTAGTGTAAACAGTGAAGGTCGTAAAGATGGCTGTAACAAGAAAAATAAAGACAAAGCTTGGGGACAAGAAGTTCAGCATGGTCGATGGGCATAAGATTTTGAGGATATCCAGCATCACAATGTAGGTGATGGCCAATGCCATGGTAATAGACGATGACGTGCTGCATAACTCGATCATACACGTAGCAACTCTGTTAACAACATATTTTCCTTGAGGTAATGCCATGGCGGCCATCATTAAGCTGCAAAACGTTGTTAAAAGTTCAGTAATAGACTCCTTCAGGTGAGTACTAACGTGCTCGAGGCAATCAACTTTTCAAGGGAGATTGTAAGAACAGCACAAAGAACAGCACAATGACAGCAACAAACCACAAGCAAGTATTCGACGCAGTGGGCCCGGGACCTATCCATAATCCTAACCCGCTCATCCTCCATTTCTGGTCTTTCCAAGTGAGATGTAAAGCTCCAGATGCGGAGCAAGGCCGAAACGGGAGAGGTAGTAGGCATGTAAGATGGTTGCGTGGTGTGAAGGCAGGAAATTAAAGACGTGTGTGTATTAATCCTTAGTTCTTGTGGGGCAGATCGACTCTGACCGGCCCTTACCCTCCCTCATCCGATCCTCAGCTGCCCCAGGGCTTCTCAGAAAGGACCAAATGCCCTCTCTCACCCTCCATGATAACGAACAGAGCGTCAAAAACATTTTGCACGGCTGCGATTGGCCATTACAACATCCACATCCTCCCCCCCATCACCCCCTCCCTCATCCAATCATCAGCTGCCCCAGGGCTCCTCAGAAAGGACCAAATGCCCTCTCTCACCCTCCATGGTGGCAAACGGAACGTGCAGACGTGCAGGGAAGACAACTAGAACGTGTGATATCACAGTCTGGAGAACCACTGGGAGGCGGGGAGGGCTGAGTTCTTAGCATAAGCATATAGTCGTCTAGTAGAGACACTGATGCCGTCAAAGAGGTAGTGGAGGAAGCTGAAGAAGGCTCCATCTCTGTCTCTGTCTCAATGGCAACAGAGCGCGTCGTATCAGTGTCAGTCTCGGTTCCTTTGTCTTCCAGGTACTGCACAATCGGCTCATGCGCCCAGACAGTCGATCTCCGCCCGTCCTCTGTCTGACTCTGCAAACTTTCATCTCTGGAATGAGAGTGATGATGAATGTACATTGGGATGCATGATGGGGGCTGGAGATTCAGGAGAGTGACAAAATGCCCTCTAACTGCAGAGCCAAACATCGCAACCTTGAAATATGTACATTCTTCCGTTGCGTACCAAAAATACAAATTCAAAAGACTATGTACAAAAAGATCAAAACGGTATCATCTGTGGACTTTCAGTAAATGAAGCAGACACTTTCTTATGCCAATCTTACCACGAACATTGGACGTTGACCCCTGATGGTCTCTATCGCTTCATTTTGAGTAAAGTCTTCAGTACTTGCACGGCTGACACCTATAAACAAAATGTCTAGTTTTACGCACTAAGAGAGACACCAGTACTTACATTTGAAGAAATGAAATCGACTTTTTGGATGTTTTCTGTAGTCTGTATGTATCGGTTTAGTGGAGTAATTATAATTAGTATGCATGTTAGTTGACTCACCAGATATAATGACAGAGCCATGTGGATAGGCTTCATTGTAGGCCTAGAGATGCGGTAATTGAGGCTGAAGATTGATTCTTCAGAAAAGGAAGACATGTCGAGTTCACTTGAGTGTTGTTGTTTTTAGCACAAAGAAACAAAGAAAAGAGATCACGGTAACATCACATACAGGACTATGAGGCTGCAGCTGAAACTTTGCAATATGGGAGACGGTCAAGTTGAATTACCAGCCTACAATAGAGTATGCTGAAGTTGAGGTGACGACTTTGCAAGACACATGCATATGCAATCATGATCGTGGCTGTGCACGAGTCGACTTGTTGAGTGCCAGCACCACCACACAGCACCGCCACACACTACAAGGCTACAAACTGAAACTTTGCAATATGATAGATAGTCAAGTTGAATTACAAGCCTATAAATAGACTATGCTGAACCATTTCACCAAATATGAGGCAGCTGAATCTCAGGTTGAGGGTTGAGGGTGACTTGCAATTGTGCAGCAAGGCTTTGAAACCAGGTATCACTGTAGAAGTTGAGAGGAAGGCAAGCCACAATGTCGCTCAACGACCGCGATGTATGATCATTGTTGCTGATACGTCGGACTCGTGGTCTGGTGCCAGCGCGCGGGTTTCCATATGAGTTTGTTGTAGTCCTGTGGCTATCAATGAAGCGGAGGAGGCTTGTGACACGAGAACTGCGCCACATTTGTATTTTTGCCCTGTACTCGTAGGGCTCACCATCAGACTCGTCTGAGCTTTGACCATCCACACCGAGCAGCTCCATCATATGGAACAAGATGTCCCAGCCCAAAACATCTATCATTTCTTCACAAATGGCTTTCCGAGAGTGATACAGCTGCCAGATGCTCAGCGACTTGAATCTGTACTCATGTGAGATACATACCTCTGTCTGTCTCCTCCTCCTACGCTTAACCTTGCAGCTTCTCTGAAATTCTTCACTGAACTGAACTTCAGCACTGTCCGCATCCTCATTCTCTCGAGGTCGCCGTTTATTGTAGGCCTTTCTCAGGGTGTCCAGACGGGCAATGAAGTGTTGAGCGACCCATGTAGGATCCAGATTCCTATGGGGATACTTTTCTATGACACGTGCTGCAAACTGGTTGGCAAGTTCAAAATTTCATATATTCTGAGGGGAATGGATCCAGATTTGGGGTTTGTTGATGTTTGGTCCCGGAGCAGTGTGATTCACAGCAAAATTTGCTACATCGACAACAGACGCGAGAAGCTCTGGCCGCTTATTGACAACCTTGAAGAAGTTGACATCTTTCTCGGTACCTAAAACGAATTTCATCTCCTCTCTAACAATGCGCATACGGTGATGACGCCCAGAGTTTGGTCAGTAACAAATATAGCTATAGTGTTACCGTACCAATTGGTTGCGTTGGGCGCGCTAAAAGTGTTGAGGGAGTCCTGGGCAGGTCCCAGAGAACGCGTCTGTGAAAAAGGGAAAAAGTCGGTAACGGGTGTCGGCAAGTGTAAAGCGCTAAGGTAAAGCGCCTATGAAAGATGCGGTAAGTGAACACGGTAAGGATAGCGGCAAGAACATGGTAAGCTTAGCGAGGTCTAAGCGTCATAGATGCCTGCCGTAGCTGCAAGGCACGAAGAGGTCGAAGGTTGGCGAGAGTCTGCAACTGCCGATGAGTTCGACGTTGCCGACCGTAAATGAGATCTTGAGCGTAAGGGAGACTGACGAGAGAGGAGTAGGAAACTCTGGTCTATTCTTGTTGTTATTGTACAAGTCGGTAAGTACTTTTATACTACAAAGAGTTCGCCGTCGCCAGTGGCCAAAGAGCGGTAAACTAGAAAATTTTACAAGGGGTAGCTCCAACTGTTTCAGATCCCTGCCGTCCATTCAAGACCCTTAGCGGCGCCAGGCGGCAGATCGCGACGCTAAACCATCAATCCATCCTTCTTTTGTCTATCAACATACCTAAGCAGTGTCAGACGCCAAATTGGTGGCGCTAAGCGATGTCAGCTGCCAAGGTCAAACGCCAAGCTGTCTGTCGGTGTTTGACAGATCATCAATCTTCTCGCTAAGCGCTGTCGTCAGTGACTGATGCCATCTGTCAGTTGTCATTCCTGCTGCCATCGGCGCTATCATTGATCGGATCTGCTTCTTGCCGTGTCCGGCCGTCGGGAATGGCTTAAAATAGGTAAAACGCGTGCACCAAGTTTGGAACGAGTGCGGCAAGGTTTCCGGAACCGGTGCCGAGCCTGCCGTTGATGCGCCTAACCTGTATAGGGTCCTATCAACGGGTATTGTGATAGTTGGTGCGATTGACACGTGTCTGAGGGACCTTGAAGAGGGATGTCCTGGGAACTAGTACCTTCCTCCGAGCGGGAGTACGGAGTCCATTCATCTGGTCCTGTAGCTCTTCCACTTCTTCTTCAAGTCTCCTGACCATATTTAACAGGTAGTTGTCGTCGTCTTCATCACGTTGGTTATCATCGGGAGCACCGCCTCTGATGTCATCTCCATGGGCAGGCTGAGCAAAATCGGAACTATGCGGGGCAGTAACCTAGAAGAGATGGAACGTTAGAGCATGCATCAAGACGTTAGAATAAAAGGGCATACAGTGCTGATAGAAGAGGGAAGCTGCAAGTTGCTCATAGTGTGTGTTCTGTGCGTTGACAATGATTCGGAGCAAGACGAAGCGAGCTCAAAGGACGAATCATCTCAAGATTCCAAACTCCGATTCTTTGTTTGAGGGCGTCATATGATTGTCTTTCAACTACAAACTTGCGAACAGCACGCTCATCACCTTCAAACCACGCTCACCCCCTTTGGAACATCGCCTGTTCTGCTAAGTGATTGACAATGTGAAAATCAATGTCTCATGTGCAGGCTTTCCCAAATGAAAGAACTGGCTGGATCGATCGGCAATTAAAGAGTTGGCGGCTTGCAATTTGGGGAACAGGAGACGCAGAAATATTGACAGTGCCCTGGAAGTGGTGTCCAAGCTGTCAAAGTTGGATTTATCATGTGAATGAACTTGTACAAGAGCAACAGGACTTGCTCCCACGTGGCGACAAGGCTGCTGTATACTACGACCAAAAGTTGCTTTGCCAAATATTGGGCTAATGGACAGAAAAAATTTTCAGCAAGAAGTCTGTGAGAAAGGCAGAGTAGCAGAGAGAAAGATAAGTAGAGAACCAGAAAGCTCGGGGAGAAAACAGGCGAGCGTGGTGAACCCAAACCTTGAGGGAAAAAACGAGCTTGGGTGAACCCAGAACTCGAGGTAGCTTGTGTGGTGGTGTGGTCACAAGGAGTCAGACACACTGGATTTACATAATGCCCGTGGGATTCCTCCCATCCACATTACTAAGCAACTTCTCTTGATTGCCTTTATCTCTTATGTAACGTAGTTGGGAATAAAATATTCATTCTCATTCTCATGCCATTAAATTCAGCGACATAGATATCCCATTACTCTATCTTTGGCTTTTGGTTTTCTTTATGTGTAGTGATAGCAAACTGCTGAAAGCCATAATGATCAAAGACATTTTATTTGTGGAAGTATGTAAATGTACTAAGTAACCATTTCATGAAACTTATTCTCGTCGGTAACTCCTGAAACCCTGGTAAGCCCATAACTTGGCCTTACAATTTTCCCTACCATCCACTTCACTCGACCCTCATCTGAAACGTAGAACCATCGTTGCCTTTTGCATTGTTACCAACCCTACCACTGTCATTCTCAAGGACGAGGATTCCCACACATTCACAGGTTGAGACAATACCTCCGCATGAATATCTAGGAGAAGCAGCAAAGGACGACAATGAAACAGAAAGTGATGGGCCAGGATGATCAGATGCTGAGGGAGTGCTAGATACCACAGAGAACTTCGATAGCCGCTGAGAATGGCACAGTTTGTCGATTGCCACATAATTGTCTCGGATCGGCGATTTGAATTCCTTGTTTGTCTGCCTGTGATTGCAGAAGTCGAACTGTGAATGCCATGCTCATATGGTGTCTCTTTAGACTGCACTTGTTTACTGATGGATGGACAGCCACTAATATACATGTACTGTATCGATAGAAGAAGTTTAGTCCAAAGCGGAAAAGGATAAGAGCTTGACTTCCCTTTTCACCAAACAATCTATCCATTGAGTCTAAGTCTATGTGTGACAGTCTAGTTTGCTGTTGAAACAAAGTCAAGTATAAGGTTAGCCTTATGGTCACACCAACAGAACCAGATCGGTATTCGATTCTAGTACTACGAGTATGACAGTAAAATTGGCTGCCTTATGTAAGGCAGCCAGCATGTATATACAGTAGTAAGAATTAATTAATATAATTGTATATTAATTACTAATATACATATATATATTATGTTACATGCCCCCCTTTGAGACTGGTAATCAGTCTCGATGTAAAGAGGGACGAGTTGTCCGTGTCACTAAGTAAGTCAATGTGGAGGCATTCTGGTCCTCCACGGCTCGCGAATGTCCAGGTCATCTGTCAAAAAATACAACGCCGACGTTAACCGACAGTTTGAATTGAAAAAGAGATGAGCCGCCTACGAGGGTTACACAGACGGCGGACGCGACAACTTGCAGACTGTATTGATCCTCATCTCGTTGTCAGTGTTAGCCGAGGATGATGAGGCGACGGGGCCCGACAATGTTGAGGCTGTAGGAGCCTGAACTGACGTTGAAGGGTGAGACGGAGAGGGGAGATAGGGCCTGTGTCGAGAGCGGCGTTGCCATAAGTCTCGACGGTTGGGGTTCATCCCCACTGGATAATATAGTCCACTTTCAAGGTACTCATGACCTTGATCGGATTTGCGGGTGAGTAGTGCGTGGAGACGAATCATATCATCGTCCGTGGGCAGTCGCCAATCGTCCCACTGCGTGATGGCTGGGGGCTCTCCATAGAGGTCCAGTCAACAATGACGTTCATCGTCGACCTCACGGAACTGGTCAATGGAGGCTGTGGCTGCAAGGAATTGGTTTTCGAGGTAGACCACGCCAAAGGTATAGGCGTGGTCTACCCACTCGATAGGTACGCGGTTGGCTATCATAGCCCATAGCATGTCAGCATCTGTGATGTTGACGGCATTAGCCACGTCGAAGTATGGGGGTCGGAACTGGACGTCAGTCCAGCTCATGGGTACGAATGGAGTGCTGGGGTTGGCAGCATCGTAATCAGTGACTGCCTCACGATACAGCCCAGGACGCGCGATAATCAAGGCCAACAGCCTTGCAAAGCATCCCCGAGCTCTTCCCAAAGGGGACAGTCCACGCGTCAGGGCGTGGCCCAGTAGAGTACGCCAGTGAATGTGATAGGCTCAATCCACTGCGATGCCGTACACTGAGTTCATCATCCCTGGGCAACAGAAGTAAAGAACATTCTGCGCCAGCTTGTCCAGATCAAAGGTGAAACGTACACCTTCGGAGTCAAACCCGGAAAGAGTAAAGAACGGTCTGCCGGCTCGGTCCTTCCATCGCAGGTACCCATCTGGGGTCGGCATGACCATGATGTTCATATGATGGGATGATAAATCTAGAGGGGGCGAAATGTGCTCGTACTCTGGTGAACACACCAGAGCCATCGTTCTATCCCTCACCAATGTATAATAATTAATACTGATGCGCTGAAACTCCCGCAACAGATAGTAAGCCTCAGTGCGTAGAGACACTGACGTGAACTTGTTCTGCGAAAGCTCATAAAGCTTTTGCAACTGCTGGGGATTCATCGGGAATCCCCTTGGTACCACTTGATTCAACTCCTTCAAGGTATGGTAATACCTCTCTCCCCTTTCTTCCTCATGCGTCTTCCCGGCCAAGGCTTCACCGCTCACAAATACCGTATTGGTGAGCCGGGAGTAATAAAAATGGCGGTCGAGTGCCCCGCCGTAGAACCAGTTGGAACGCTCCACCGATGTCCCGCTGACAAACACCCCAAGGCCATCAGAAATACGGCCTGTGGCCTGCTCCTCCCAGTCTTTATCGACCTTTGCCTGCTGGGCGGCCTCGTGCTTCCTCTGAGCCTCCTTTTTGCGTTTCTTGTCTAAACGCACTCGGCGTTTAGCGGGGGTTTCTCCTTTCGAGGGGGTCTCATCCGATGACTCCCCATAATGACTCCCATTGCTCGGTTCATTCAGACCGAGCGCAGCCAACGTTAGGAGTCGCCCTTCGACCTCGGCGTCCGTCCTCATGTCCTTTATGGGGACCGCAGACGCATACGCCCTCAGTGGTGCCTCAAACTGCACCACTGCTCCAAACCGCATCACA
>JAMWFC010000046.1:43738-227597 GCA_027475525.1 Macrolepiota albuminosa | reverse complement strand
CTGTCAGGGGACTCCTCATTTCTTCCTTTTCTCACTCCTTATCTCTTCACTCTCCTTCCATTCATTCTCTTATTTCTTCTGACATTATTTCATTTTACTGTTTCTATTCTTTCAACACTATCTGTCAGTACCACTCTCAGCCCTTGAGATGCTCTGGTTCTTTAGCCACCATTCAGACAAGTGTGGGCCCACTCAGCACCGCTTCCAGACCGCTTATATAAGCCAGAGTTTGCCAGAGTTTGCCCCTTATTTGTACAAGTGTTTGTGTAGGCAATTTTCGAGTTTTTAAGGTTTTGTTGTACTGTACAGTTGTTTCCCACGCTTCAGAGGCCCCAGAAGCGTCCAACCTGGCATAGGGAATCCCTAGACTTGTTCTCTTTGGATCTCCCTCTGCCAGGTGAGTAGCTACCTTGATATTGTCAGTATATATTCTAATACACTTTGGATCTCCCTCTGCCAGCTGTGTGACTGAGCCACAGCCTCTAGAGGTCGCCCTTACAAGCTCGTCATATAACTTGGCCGGGCTCGGAGTGAGTTCTCCAGATTCCCGCACCCCAACTTCTGGTCCTGCATCACACGCTCTGAGGTGTTTTGCCTCAGGTAGCTCCTCCGATGACGACGGACGCTTCTTCATAGCGTTTGCGAAAGTTTTGATAGTATTGTCGTTACGCTGCTGCAGCATAACGATCTCATCCAGCAGGCCCATAATCACCACCTGAGCCACCGGATCCGCCAAAAACGCGGACTCCGGTGGTACTCGCTGGCCAGCAGATATGAGGCGTCTCCAGACTGCCTCTGCTTGAGGGTCCAACACCTCCGACGGCGTTCCGATCTCTCTTCCTTTTCCTTTCTCCGCGTACAATAAGCACCGCGGAGATGGTGCACGACGAGGTGACGGAGAGGCTCGTTGCTCGTTGAGGCGGTGTTCGAGGTCGGGGTTGGCCTTGATTTTGCGTCCTCGCTGCCGGCTTATCCCGTTGGCGCCCAACCATTTCCCGGGGCCCGCCTCCTTGTGCCCCGGTACTCCTTGGAGGCGATCGCCTCCGGTCTCTTCTATACGTCTCCCGCGGGGGCAGCGTCCTCTCTCGCTGTCATCAAGGTTGCACCACCTCGCTCTTTACTTGCTGTTGACGCCCCGTGTCATTGTCTACGTCCATGGGTGCTACCTGTGGCGCAGTTAGTGCTTTCTCATCCGAAAGGAGTGTACTTGCACTCTGGGTCTGCGTCTGCTGCATCGGCATTGGCATTCCCCACGTCCTGTTCCCCCATCTGCTGTCCAGGACCAGCTGGTCCTGGGAAGTACGGCATTGATACGACGCTGTACCAGCAGTCAGGGACACACCATGCACCAGAAGTCAAAATAAACATTTAAATATGGGCTGAAAACTGTAAGCCTCCTGGTAGCAGTCTCAACAAATAACCATCTCCGAAAATATCCCAACAAATACACAGAAAAGTACAGAACAACAGGCAGGGACCGGCTCAAACTATCAGCTCAACAATAGTCTAACCACTGTAATGGGGAGGGGAAGCATGGAAGCTGGCAGAGTGGACGGAATAGGATGGAATTGGGGAATTATTATTCTCATTCAATATTATAATTCCTCAATTTCATCATCAAATCAGTCAATGTTTGGCAATGGACGGAATAGGATGAAATTGGGAAATTATTATATTCATTCAATATTATAATTCTCAATTTCATCGTCAAATCAGTCAATGTTCGATTTGACAACAAGGAGGGGAAAAGGAAAGAAGTAGGGGATGCAGGGAGGCGCTAAAAGAGGAAAGAAGGATCTATGAAGGAGATCATGCTAAATGGAGCTCAAGCAAATGGGGAAGTGGCAATCTGAAACATCCGGAAGAATGGCGGAACAAAAAGTTGAATGGTGGAACGGGTGGCACTGAAACAGGCCTCCCAAAAAGGAAATTGGACTATCAAATACGTTCTGGAAGTTGGAGAGTTTCCAACAAAGAGTCATATGTAGATAGTGGTCTGTGCACCAGAAAAACAGTATAAATAGCCCAAGTTTAGTAGAGAATAGACAGGCAATTGATAGGCAAAGGCTCGGCGATTCCCAGGGAGTGAATCGCTTAGGCCGGAGTTTGTTAAGAAACCTCGACTTGTGGGAATATTATTATTCTCATTCAATATTATAATTCCTCAAGAACCTCAGCGTTTTGCAAGATTATTAAACGCAGTCAAGATAATAATTATCCCTTTCGTCATCAAAGTCAGTGTGAATTCAAGGTCATATTCTACACTAGCAAGCCCCAGAACTATCAAGTAATACTTCTACCAAGTACTACAGCATCTGGAAGAACGGCGGATAAGCCTGCGGAGGTTGTCCAAATTGGGCTGGGTTCTGCCCAAACTGGGACACCACTGGATACGACGCCACAGTCAGCGTCGTTACAGGCTGCTGAATGTTTTGCTGGGGGCGATCCCCCCCTCCTCCAGAACCCTGTGGGTTCTGAGGTTGCTGCTCGCTGGTCGTACGCTGGTAAGGGTACGACATGGTACTATGAAAATGTCGACGTGTCCGTGGGAAAAAACATACTAAATTCCCCATCATCAGGTTACATAACCTGATCCGACCGTCAACTCCGCATCACAATCCGTATTATCTCATCAGATAGATCAATCTCTATCTTATCCATCCAGAACAATCGTGATCCGATCCGGATCAGATACTCAATTGATCCGAAATCTGACTGATCTGGCCTACATCTTATCATTGCCATCAGTCTAAGCATGTGAGCCCTTAGCAAGCTGATTTGGGCGCTTCACACCCTGCAGTTCTAAGTATTAATCCAACACTGCCAACTTGGCACATGTGTGGTACGACTCCCATGTCGTATCACCTGCACTCCATCGCACCTCAAATTCGAGGTGCGTTCCTTCCTGCCACCGATGGCCCAGGATGTCCTCAACGAACCATTCTTGTTCGTCACTGGCACCGAAATCATATGGCTCGGGAGTCACCCGATTAGGGAACATAGCATCATTGTTTGCGTTATACTGCCTAAGTAACGATACATGGAACTTAGGCACAATCTGACGTGCTTGCAGAGCTGCAGGCAGCTCCAGAACATAGTTCGACATGCTTGGTTCTGCGACCAAGACTCTGTATGGTCCAATGAATTTTGGACACAGCTTTCTCGCTCTTCCTTTCCGAAGATTCAAGTTCTCCGTCGACAGGTACACTAACGTCCCAGGCGTTAGTTCTGGTTCCTCACTTCACCTATTATTTGCATGTTGTGCCTGTATAACACGTGCGGCAATGATAGCGTCGTGTGCATTGGCTAGATTTGCCAATGCTTGCTGTGCAAAGTCCTTTACCCCCTTGTGAATGACTCCGTCTGCCTTTAGTTCGCACAGCATGGAGGGCATGTAACCTCCATTGAGCTCAAACGGTGCATATTTTGTGGTCTCAGACACACTTGCATTGATTGCGAACTCAGTTAGCGGTATTCTATCCACCCAGTCGCGTTGGTCCGGTCAGACCACCGTATGAAAGATCTGGGCAATACTTCTATTTGCTTGCTCTGTCTGTCCATCCGTCTGCGGATGAAACGAGGTAGACATGAGTAGTTTAGCTCCCAGGAGCTTGTGAAGTTCTCGCCACCAGTGAGATGTAAACTTGGTGTCTCAATCGCTCACAATCGAACTTGGAAGGCCATGTAGCCTTACAATCTCCTTCAAGTAGATCCAGGATAACGCGGACGCCGTAATGGTTGTGTGCACTGGTATCAAATGTACCATACTCGTCATTCGGCAAATGACTACCCAAAGGTAGTTATACCCTTTGGACTCGGGGAATGGACTAACAAAGTCCATTCCAATGGAGTCCCATGGCTTCGTTGGGATGGGCAGGGAATGCAACTTCCCTGCTGGCTTCCTATTGCTGGTCTTCGACCGCTGGCAGGCCTTGCAGGTCTGGCAGAACTGCATCACTTCTTTCTGCATCTGAGGCCACCAGTACCATTGCCTCAGGTATTCTAGTGTTTTGTTGGTTCCAAAGTGACCAACAACCTCATGAGCTTGAGTGACAACCTTAGTGAGCAGTGTTCAGTCGCATGGTAAGCACACCACGTCGTGCCCTCAAACATTCGTTATCCGGACTAGTCCTTTCTCATCCACGCTTCAGCGTGGATGGGCGTTTGCGTTCTGCCAGATTTCTGTGTAGAACGCATTGCGTCTATAGCCCCTCATCACCTTCTGGAGGTACTCATCGGTTTGAGGGACAGGAGGGTTACGATACTCTCCTGTAGCAATAACGCGTCAGCGAGCGTAATGTCGTGGCTATCTGGTCCATGACTGCTTCCAGTCTCACTTTGGTGTGGCTTTGTCACCTCCTTTTGCTGAGCCTGCTCTAGTTGCTCAGCCTCTATGTCGCGGCCCTCTTGCTGCTCTTGCAGTCGTCGACTGCGTTGCAGTTCGGTAGCTTGCATAGCCCGAAGCTCGACCACATGCTCCTTCACCTCTGCTCTTGCAGTCGTCGACTGCGTTGCAGTTCGGTAGCTTGCATAGCCCGAAGCTCGACCACATGCTCCTTCACCTCTCTGTAGCGATGATATGGAAGATCATCGCCATGAGGATCAATACGAATGTCCGCATCGACA
Organism: Macrolepiota albuminosa; assembly: GCA_027475525.1. Taxonomy (NCBI): domain Eukaryota; kingdom Fungi; phylum Basidiomycota; class Agaricomycetes; order Agaricales; family Agaricaceae; genus Macrolepiota; species Macrolepiota albuminosa. Next base: position 222,971 of record JAMWFC010000046.1, on the reverse strand, counting down.
TACTCATGCGTATCATGGTGTTCGCCTGCTCTATCGCTCTCGAAGTACCTCGAGAGACAGTCCGCCACCTTGTTCAGTTCGCCTTTGACATATGTGATGTCAAAGTTGTAGCGAGACATATAGTCAATCCACCGGCGTTGCCGGGGGGACAACGTTGCTTGAGTCTTGAAGAACTCAAGTGCTTTATGGTCTGTAATGATGTGGATCTTATATCCCATCAATTTATCTTCCCACTTAAGGAGCGCCTCAAGTATTGCCAGCGTTTCAAGCTCATGGACCGCATAATTCTGTTGGGCCAAGGTGAACTTCCTCGACATGAACCCTGCAGGCCGACAATTCTGCCATGAGCTTCCCTGGCCGTACATTGCACCTACTCCGGTCTTTGAGGCATCACAGATGAGCCAAATCGGCTCATCACGTCGGGGATCTATGGGACGAATGACTGGTGTCTTTGAGCAGATCCTCTTGATCATCTCAAAACATTGTTGATGTATAGGTCTCCATATAAATGGAGCTCCGTTCTGCGTAATAGACATCAATGGTCCAGTATATGCTGTTGTATCAGGCAGACAATTGCCAATATAGTTCACTAGTCCCACGAATCTTTGCACATCATTATAGTTACAAGGCACACGCCATTCGCGTATGCGATCAATTTTGTCCTGGTCAGGGTGAATACCCTGACTATCAATCTTGTGTCCGAGGCAATCCACTGTCTCGGCATATAGTTCGCATTTCTTCCACTTGAGGTATAGCAAGTTAGACCTCAGTCGCTCGAAAATGACACAAAGATGCTCTTCGTGTTCTTCGATTGAATCGGAGTATATGAATATGTCGTCCAAATATATATGGACGAACCTCCCAATAACATCCCGGAAGATGGAGGTCATCAACCTCTGAAATGTCGCAGGAGCATTGCAATCTCCTATCTGCATAATGTTGCTCACATATGTTCCCGTGATTGACGAGAACACTGTCTTTGGGATATCAGACAAGCGAATTCTCACTTGCTCATACGCATCCATCAGGTCAATTTTTGACCTGAACTTTGCTCTTGCCACATCTTCTCAATCACTTCCTGATCCAGAAGTGGCGTCACATCCTTTACGGTGTTGTCATTGCGTTGGCGTGCATCCAACGCCGTCCTCAATGTACCATCTTTCTTCGGAATGCACAATAGCGGAGCAGCTTGGGAGGCTGGTTGGGCCTCCCACCAGTGGGCTCTCAGGTACCGATTGGTCTTGTCTCGGAGCTGCTGCTGCAGCGCCATTGGACATCAAGGCAAATGATATTTATACACCTTATTCTCATCAATAAGGTTGATTTCATGGTTGACCTCACGCCAAGGAGGTAATTTGTCATGACCCCTCCCCTCCGGGCCCACCCCAGGACACCCCCGGAACACCATCCGGGACCCTCCCTCCAACCCCGCAGGACACGCCCCGCCATCACAACCGCCGACACCGCCATCATGTGCATCAAGGACCGCCATCAGCCGCCACCAGCCCCGATCAACGATCGGATCACTGACTCGCTCCCGGCCATCACGCATCACGCATCACAACCCCCTCCGCGCCAATTGATCGCACGCTCCACACGTGCGATCCAGGTATACAATCCCTGCCGCTACTCAATGACTCCCGGAACCCATCCCAGACATCCCGGAAACCTGAGACCCGGTCCCGTAGTACTTATAGCATAGTTCCCTGTTGTATTCGCTAGTCTTGATATTACATACACTGTTACTTTGCATTACTTGGATTGTTGCCTGCCCTTTATTTGACTGGTACGCATTGACTGGCATGCTTGACTGGCACGCTTGGATAATCACGTGCTCTAAGACTGGTACGCACTTCGCGACTTTAACTTACTAACTTGGTCTCGTCTTAGAACCTCCGGTTCACGACTCGACCCCCACCCAAACTCCCCAGCTACCCACCCCCCAAAACCCCCGGACTAAGTCCCCTCTCCCGGGATTTCCCTGTCCACGTCTTGAACCCTGGAGTCCTAGCCCCGGAGTTCCAGACACCCGAGTATCCATGGGTCAAGTCCGCATTGTAAGGGCAATTGCTTTCCCGGAAAGCCCCCGACTCAGCGGAACCTGATATAATTCCTCCTTGGTTCCGTTCAGGATATCCCCAAATTCCTGCTGCCACTGCAATTGCAGGTCCGGAATGTCCTCCTTCGTAAAACCACTGGTTTTACCTTTGCCCTTCCGGTCCACATTCTTGCGTGGATGCCCAGACAGCTTTGCTTGTACAGCTGGGTGGCCATACTTCTCTCTGAGGGCAGTAATCCTCAGCTCACTGTCATCCGGCGTGTGCAGTCACACAGGCACTTCCTTTTTACTTCTCCGTGATGTCACAGACAGTCCATCAAAGAACACCTCACTCGACGGCGATATTTCGTCGTCACTAGCCTGACAATACGACTCCTCCTTCGACGTCCATTGTGGTCCATTCCACGCATACATTGACGCCATTAGGTCATTCCACTCAGCAGGCATTTGTGGATCAAATGCCCATTCAAATGTGGGATGAGGTACTGGTCGATCCCAGATTGACCGATTCGTATGTGTGGAGGACGCCTCATCCTCCATCAGTCGTTGATCGTCGTCATCTGTTACCAAGTCCTCAACCTTCACTTGCGACGACGTCGGTTGGCACTCTGTGCTTGCCGCATGCTGAGGCCGCTTGTCCTCAGACTTACTCTGCTTTTCACACTTCATCTCCTTCATCTCGGGGCTCTCCCCCCTCTTCAGAGTACGTTCGTACTCTACAGCTTCGCTTTCCAGCATCAACACCGCCGGACTATCCATGGGCAAGCTCACACGAGCTTGCTCTTCATCCTCTCCATCCTCAACCGTAGGCGCTTTCTTGCCTCCGTCTAGTCAGTGTCGCCTGACTAGCACCTTCTTCTCCGTGGCGCGGTGTCGATGGAGACGTCCATCGCCATTATCTATGGTCACTTGCACTGCAGGAATGGTGGTGCCATCCACCACTATCTCATTCTTCTTGAAGTTCAGCAGAACGTTGTGCTTCCTCATATACGGCGTGCCTATAATCATGTCGTAACGATCAAAGTTTGCCACGTCAAGGTACTCCCTCGTCCTTGATTTCGCACAGGCAATACTCGCCTGCATACCAAACTGTACCGCAGCTCGGCTGCCCACAGTACCCAATTGAAGGAGTAGTGGCTCCTTCAACTCACTGACAGAAATATCGTGCACTTGGCAAAACTGGGGTGTCACCCCAGTAGTCGTACTACCTGAATCCCACAATGTCCATGCCTTGTGGCCATTCACCTCAACGTACGACGCCAGGCACTCCTTATCCTCGCGCTTCAACACCGGTCTCACCAGCTTTTCTGGAGCCTTGCGAAGGTGTACCTTATACACCTTAACATTGGCTGCTCCAATGGGACGGTCTAATGCGCTGGCCGGGTAGTCCGTCAGAGCTCCCATGAACTCTGAGTCTGACTCCCAGGCGTAATAATCGTTGTCGTATACGTCAACCTCCACGTATTCATCATCCGACAACTCCTCTACCACAGAGGCATTTTCATCCTCTGGTGCATCAGGTATGAGGTTCTCCACCTCATCTTCAAGTGTCGCCGGCATACCCTGGAACATCTCCAACTCCGGTATTTTGGCCTTCTCGGCTTCAATGGCTTGCAACCGGGATCGCACGTCCTCTAATTCGGCATCCAGTGAGTCCACCTTTGCCTTGTACGTCGTTAAGGACTGGCGGGCCGTAATTAATGACTGTTCAAGTGTTGCCTTGTCCTGTTGTTCGAGAAGTTGAGCTGCTATAATGGAACTAGATAGAAGTACCGACAGCTGACAATTTCTTGACAGAGGCATCTGATGTTCGTATTTCTTGCTGCTGGCAAAGAGACTTGGAAAAAATTGATAGACATGAGCTTACGACTAACTTACATTGGCATGTGCTGATGCCAATTCATCTTGCATGGCCAAAAGCCTCAGGAGTAGAACCTCAATAGTCTTGTCCCTGGCTGAGACCTTATTGTGAGCAATAGTCAATTTGTTCTCGAATTCCATGCTCAGAGATGTGGAGGACGCCTTCTCAGTTCGCAATTGGTCCAGAAGAGATATTTCTTCCGCCTCGACAGCAACTTTGGCATCTTGTGTTTGAAGTGTCGTCTGCATTGCTAGTGCCTCATCTTTCACCTCCTGAGATGAGACAGTGAGCATAAAGACAACAACTCAGATGTAAAATAGCATACCTTGAGTAAAGCATCGAAAGCCTTGTCTTTCTCATTCAATGCAAATTGTACGCAGTCCTTGTCGCACTGCAGGGCATCCAGAGCACCTGTCACTCTCTGTAGCTTGATGACTTTGTCACCAATTGCCTTCATCACCACCTCCTTTGTTTCCTGCAGAGGTGGTGAGATACAAAAGAAGGGTAATGAAAAAGCAGACCTTGACAGCTTCTTCCTTTTTCTGCTGCAGGGCGTCAAAGGTGGTTGTCATCCTCCGCAATTCATCATCCCGTTCCTTAATTGCTTTGATCACCCCCATCATTTTCTTCCTGCAGATAATCCCTCTGCTGTCGCAGGGCATCTAAAGCTCTTGTTAGGCCCTGAAGCTCAACGGTTTTCTCCTGGATAGCCCTGGCCTTGGCATCATTGACTTCCTGCAGAATGATGGTGGTGAGAGAAGAAAAGATGTATACGGGGTTCAACCTACCTTCAGTGCGGCATGCAAGGCCATGGCTTTCTGTTCCAAAGTAGCTTGCACTCCGTCATTTTCTTGTTGTAGGGCTATCAATGCAGTTTCTGCTTTCTTTTGTTCTTTCAATGCTTTGGTCACCTCGTCTTTTGCTTCCTGCAAAGCAATAGAAAGCTCAGTATCTTTCTCCTTTCCCTATGACGGAATAAGAAACCATAATTGATAAGCTAAGGAGTAGACAATAGATTTACCTTCATAGCAGTCTCATATCTGTCAAAGGATGATTCCCTTGCTTCCAACATGGCCTGATAACTCTCGCTAGCATGTATCATTTTGCGTCTCATCCTTTCTAGCTGAACGTCCTTCTTCTCTATCGTCTTTTGCGCCCTCCATAGACCCCACTCCGGAACAACGACAAGCTTACGAAACAGGTTGGAACTACAGCGCCCTCCGGTATGCCCTCCGCCGTGCCCTGCCACAACGCATCAAGGACGTCCTCCGACTCGCCCCAAAACAACCCTCCTACGACGGATACAAGGCCCTCGTCATGCAGATCGACCAACGCTACTGGGAAGACCGCAGTGAGTATTCGAATTCCCGACCCCCCTGGAACCCTAGGGGAGGACCCCCTTGGCCCTCCGGTGAAGCCCCCAACCCCCAAGGTCAAAATCCCGGTCCCCCTGCTTTCCCTGGTGGCCGACCTCCGGTGAGTCGCGGCCCGCCCAATGCTAACCCCGGCAGCGGCGTCCGCCCCAGGCCCAGCTTAACGCCGCTGTGGCCGCCCACGACCCGGGTGACGTGCCAAGCCCCGAGGAACCCCCAGAAGACCCCGAAGACTTTGACTTCGATGACAAACGGGACGAGGAGGCCCTCCGGGCCAACCAGCTTCAAAAGAAGGGATGACCCTGGATCGAAGTCCCGACGGATGTGCAGGAACGACAGAGAAGGGAGAGTGTCTGCATACTCTGTGGTGAGAAAGACCATTTCATCTCCGAGTGCCCCAAACGACAGGTCATGGGACGTGCCACCTGGACCTTCGAAGGGGAGGACGCCACCTATGAGTATTCGGAAAACGACCCGGCGATTTAGACCCGGAAGACGCCCTAAATCGCGGAATCGACCCCGACGTCTTCTCCGCCCCGGTCTCACACCTTCGCTCTACGACACTCATACAGGACACCCTCACGGCCTACCTACCCTCCCACTCCTCGCACTTCCTCCTCCTCAAAACCCGCCTCACCCCCTCCGGAACCCCCCTCAACACCCTCGTTGACAGTGGCGCCACCGACAACTTCATCGATGAAGCATGGTCTACCTTTGCCCCGGAACCCGCCCAGCGACTCCCGGTCCCGGTACGGCTCTGCCTCTTTGACGGAGATGCCTCTACGGCAGGGGATATCACTCACTACGTGCGTATGCCCGTTACTTTCGCCAACGGACAGACTCACACCCTCCGGATGTTGATCACCAAACTCCACCCTTCCGCACCCCTGGTCCTAGGGCTTCCGTGGCTCCGAGACACCAACCCCCGCATCGATTGGCGACATCTCTCCCTTCGCCTGACCCGGGACCCGATGCCTGACGACCAGCAACTCCCCTTCGACATCCCCCACTCTCCAGACCCTACCCCCAAGGACGGGCCCCCATCACCCCCCGGACTCCAGTCCCGTTCGTCCCAATCCTTCGTCATCAATGCCAGGCTGGATGGCACCCCGGGACCAGTATCGGCCCTCATCGACAGCGGAGCCACCAGAGTTTTCATCAGTGACGCTCTCGACCTCCCCCACGACTCCCTCGACCAGCCCCTCCGCCTGCAACGCCTCGACGGCACCCCCTCCTCCTCCGGCCCCATCCAGAGGTCTCACTCAGGACGAGTGACCCTGGACAACAACTACGAGTTCACCTCCGACTTCCTGGTCACGCGACTTCACGAATTGACCCCGATGGTGCTGGGACTACCCTGGCTGCGGGACACGAACCCCAACATTGATTGGAGGACGCTCACCATGACCTTCCCGGGACCCAAAGACCACCCCTCGACCGCCGTGCACCTCTGGGCCCTAGGAAACGACCCGACGCCCGACACCCCCGGGACGACTGCCGCGCCCCCCACGCCCATCTGAGACCGCAAGGCCCCCGATCGACCCCCAAACATTCCTCAGAACAAGTACAAAGGGCCAAACTACCCCTGCTGGTCTCAGACACGCGTCACACCCGCTCCGGCCGATGCTTCCATGACCCCGATCGACCTGAGCGCCCTCGACAATTAGGATCATTGGGGCCACCCCCTTCGCCCGCCTCATGAGGGATGGAACTCCCACGTTTCAGCTGCACCTCGCCTTCTCTCCCGGAAGAACATCTACAAGGGGACGCTATTCCCCCGGAAAAGAAAACCAAGGAGCAAATCCTCCAAGAAGTAGTTCCCCCGGAGTATCACGAGTTTGCTGACGTATTCTCCGAAGGAGACGCCAAGGAGATCCCCCCTCACCGCCCCTATGATCACACCATCAACCTCGAGGAAGGAGCCAACCCCCCTTTCGGCAAGGTATACAACATGTCAGAGGTCGAACTCCGGGCCCTCAAGGACTACCTCGACAAAATGCTCGGTAAGGGATTCATCCGACCCTCTGCCTCTGCCACCGGAGCCCCGGTTCTATTCGCCAAGAAGAAAGACGGCTTGCTCCGACTCTGTGTCGACTACCGGGGACTCAATAAGATCACCAAGAAGAACCACTACCCGCTCGCGCTCATTGGCGATCTGGTCGATCAACTCCGCAGTGCCAAGGTTTACATGAAGATCGACCTCCGCTCCGGTTACAACAACGTCCGCATCGCCCCGGGACACGAGTGGAAAACCGCGTTCCGAACGCGGTATGGTCTGTTTGAGTACCTTGTGATGCCTTTCGGAATGACTAACTCCCCCGCCACGTTCCAATACTTCATGAACGACATCTTCCATGACATGAGCGACGTCTTCGTGATCGTCTACCTGGACGACATCCTCATTTATTCCGACTCGCCGGAGGATCACCAGAAGCATGTCCGGCAAGTCCTCGAGCGCCTCTGGGAGCACAACCTCCACGCCAAGCCCGAGAAGTGTTCATTCCACACGGAAGAGGTTGAGTATCTTGGCGTCATCGTATTCCCGAATGGCGTTTGCATGGACCCCCACAAGGTCGAGGCCATCGTCAACTGGCCGCAGCCCCGGAACGTCAAGGAAGTACAATCTTTCCTGGGTTTTGCTAACTTCTACCGGAGGTTCATAGATAACTACTCCAGTATCACAAAACCCCTCAACCGGCTCACGCGCAAGGACGTCGCCTGGAACTGGGACAGTAAGTGCCAGAGTGTCTTTAACCTGCTCAAGGAGGCTTTCACGACCGCCCCCGTACTCCGGCACTACGACCCGACCCTCCCGATTATCCTGGAATGCGACGCCTCCGACTACGCCATCGCCAGGATCCTCTCGCAGATGGAACCTGACAGAGGGGAGCCCCGGCCAGTTGCCTTCTACACCCGGTCCATGATCGACGCAGGATCCTCTCGCAGATGGAACCTGACAGAGGGGAGCCCCGGCCAGTTGCCTTCTACACCCGGTCCATGATCGACGCCGAGCTCAACTACTACATCTACGACAAGGAGCTCCTCGCCATCGTCGAAGCCTTCAAGCAGTGGCGAGCCTACCTCGAGGGAGCCCGACACCGGATTCAGGTCTACTCAGATCACAACAACCTGCAGTACTTCACCACGACCAAACAGCTTAGTCAACGACAGGCCCAATGGTCTGAGGTCCTCTCGGAATACAACTTCACGATCCAGTACCGCCCGGGACAACTCGGAGCTAAACCCGACGCCCTCACCCGTTGTCTGGACGTCTATCCCAAGAAGTCGTTCGAGGCGGAACGCAATGCGTTCAATCATTGCGTGATGATCCCTCCTGAACATCTGAATGCCGTACTGATCTTAAACAACGAAGGAACCCTGAGTCAGATCCGCCGTGCCCCCCGAGACAAGTACTTCTCCGATCACGACCCCCGCAACCCTCCCGATGGAACCGACCAGGACCCTGCCTTCTCCTTGTCCTCCGACGAAAAACTCCTCCTCCGGGACAGCCGCATCTACGTCCCGGATCACGCCCGACTCCGCTACGACGTCCTCCGTCAACACCATGACCACAAGCTCCAGGGACACCCTGGAATACGTAAGACTCTCCAGCTGATCTCCCGGACTTACTTTTGGCCAGGGTTGAAAAAGGACGTGGCCCGCTACATTCGATCATGTGAACCCTGCCTCCAGGCCAAGGTCCCCCGACACCGACCCTACGGACTCCTGAAACCCCTGCCAGTCGGACGACGCCCCTGGGATGCCATTCTCGTCGTTGTGTGTAGGCTAACCAAACAGGGCATCTTCCTACCCTGCCACACCACGGACACCGCCCTGGACTTCGCCCAGCTGTTCCTTGAGCACGTCTTTGCCAAACATGGACTCCCGGACGACATCGTCTCCGACCGTGGCCCTCTCTTCATGTCCAAGTTTTGGACTTCCCTGTATAAGGCACTTGAAGTAAAGACTAACCTCTCTACCGCCTACCACCCCGAAACCGACGGCCAAACCAAAAGGGTCAACCAGTCTCTCGAGCAGTACCTCCGACTGTACGTCAACTACTTGCAGGACGACTGGTGCGCCGAGCTCCCCCTGGCCGAGTTCACCTACAACAACACGCCGCACTCTGCCACTGGGGTATCCCCTTTCTTTGCCAACAAGGGATATCACCCCCGACTGACACTCTCGCTCCGGGACATCCCGTTGCATGCCGCCCACGAGGTCGCCCGGGATCTCCAATCCCTTCATGAGTTTCTCTGGGAAGAGATCGACACCACGAACTGGGCCTACGTGAAACACGCTGACCAGAAACGGGAAGACACCCCTGACTGGACCCCCGAGACAAAGATATGGTTAGATCGACGACATCTCCACACCCGCCGGCCCTCCCCAAAACTCGATCACAAGCGTCTCGGCCTGTTCAAAATATTGAAGAAGGTCTCATCCCACGCCTACAAGATTGAGCTCCCCCCAGGACTAAAAGGTCTGCACCCGGTATTCCACGTCCACCTCCTGGAACGACACCCCCCGGATCCTTTCCCCAAACGACGCCCCGAGCCCCCTCCCCCGGTTGAGGTTGAGGACGAGTACCACTATGAAGTTGAAGACATCCTCGACTCCCGGAACATTCGTGGACGACCCCACTTCCTCGTACGGTGGAAGGGATACGGCCTGGAAGACGACACCTGGGAACCGCATCGAAACCTCGAAGGCGCCCTCGACAAACTCTGGGACTTCCAACAACGGCACTCGGGAAACAACCCTCCCAGCCGCAGGACTCACAGACGGCAGTAGTGGGCGTAACCCCCGCCTCTGGGCTCAGTAGGGATTCAACTCCCATGTATACTTTCTGCTTTCCCTTTCTAGATCTTACTCTCTTTTAGTATCATTTCATAGTGGTGTCCCGGAACCTGGGCAAGGTGCTTTCTGTTTTTCAGTCTTCTTTCACCCCTTACACCACCCTTTACCCCGGGAGACCAAGTATATACATTTTTCTACTTTACATACTCTACAGTAGCAGCCAGGACAAGACGAGCAAACGACAAGAAAAAGAGAAAGAACAAAAAACTACCAGCCCTTGCCCCCCTCCCCCGGCCAGCCTTGGAACCCCTCCCCCATCCCCTCCGGACCGTGCTCCCACAGTACCTCCTCCGCCAATTGCTCCCAGGATGGGAGAGACTCGCCCTCGTCCAGGATTCTTTCGAACCAAGAGCCGGGGGCGGGCACGTTCCTCTGCCGGTGGGCCGACACCACTCGCCCCAGCAAGTCGAGGCCCTGCTCCACCCCGGGGGTCGTCACCTCCGGGCGCTGCCCCTCCTGCAGCGCTGCGAGTGCCGTGGCCGCCCCATCCAGGAGCAAATGATGCTCCCAGGCCCAACCTGTGGGTGTCAGTGAGGAGCCAAGCCCGGGGAAAAACACTCACTCAACGAAGCCATGCGGGCGACCACCACATCCTGGCGCACCGCCTCCAACAGCCCCTCCGGGAACCCCGCCCCCTGCCCCAACCTCCCCCTCAACGACTCCAGCTCGGCCTCAGCCTCCCCCCGAGCGACCCTGACCTCCTCCAGATCCCGGAGCGCCGCCTCCTGACCCTCCTCCAAACCCCTCCAGATGGCCGCCTCCTCCTCGTGCTCCTGCTTGGCCCGCCCCAAGCGCTCCTGGAGATCCCCGACACTGACGCCCAAGGGCCTCTCAGACAAGGGGGAGAATACCGCCGGGGACAGACGAGGCGGAAAAACCGGGGGTGGGGTCTCGGAGGGCAGACACACCCTCTTCGACGGCCCTGGGGAAGGGCTTGGCAACGCCTGCCGCTTCCTCTTGTCAGGGCGCCCCCTGTGCCCCTCCCGGCTTCCCCCGGCCCAGGTCACTCGGCGCGTGATGAGGACCACGGGCCGACCCCGGCCCCCCACCCGAATGGCACCCCTGCTCCCCAACCCCCCTGGACCTGCTGGGGCCACCTCCACCGGATCCACGACCCAGTCCCGCTCCTCGACCCCCATCCTCCAGGTGACCCCCCCCCAGCAGCCACCCCTGCTCCTGGGAGATGCAGTGCGCCCTCCACAGCGCCGATACGGAACACCACTCATGGTTGAGGCGGCATGCCTCACACACGGACGTGTCCTGGCGGGACGAGGGGCCTGGGACCTCGAACAGGCAGGGGACCGTTCGTTGAGTGCAGTGGAGACACTGCGCCAAAATCAGCGACGAGACCTGAGGTAGGGAAGCACTCACTGGTCCGTTATTCACGCACCAGGCATGGGTGGGTAGACCCCGGAGCCTCTCCAGGGCCTCCCCAAATAACTCCTGCATTGCGTCTGCCCACGCAACGCGCTGACCCTCCAGAACTTCAGATACGGCCCCCACCGCCATCCCGGAACGACGGAAACGAGGGGCAGGTAGCCTGGGGCGGGAAGGGGGTTGAGGGCGGGGAGGACGGACAGTCATCCGCGCAAAGGTAGGCGCAGGACGACTCGGGCAGGCCTCTGGGACGACACTAGGACCCGCATCGGGAGCAGGCTCCAGGTGCCGGCTGGGACCCGTGACAGGATTGCTGAATTGTTCTGAAATAGGAAGGTCAGTGGGATAGGCGAACAACGTGGGAAGGCACTAACATTGCTGGGCGAGCTCCACCACACGCTGGTATTGCGCGTCCCGGGCTTCCCAAGCCATGAGAGGCGTGACCTCGTTGGTTTGTGGGGGCGTCGGGGAATGCGTCGGCGTACGTGACATGGTTGAGTTTGATGGTAAAAAATTTTTTTGATACATGGCAAGTCAGGTGCCAGATCCCATGATTGGACCCCGGTCCGAACCCCCGGCTACGCGCGCCTCAGAGGGTCTCGGTGCTGAAGGGGGGGTGATGTCACGACCCCTCCCCTCCGGGCCCACCCCGGGACACCCCCGGAACACCCTCCGGGACCCTCCCTCCAACCCCACAAGACACGCCCCGCCATCACGACCGCCGACACCGCCATCACACGCATCAAGGACCGCCATCAGCCACCACCAGCCCCGATCAATGATCAGATCACGCGAATTGTTCCCGGCCATCACGCATCACGCATCACAACTCCCTCCACGCCAATTGATCGCACGCCCCACACGCACAATCCTGGAACCCATCCCAGACACCCCGGAGCTCCGAGACCCGGTCCTGTAGTACTTATAGCACAGTTCCCTGTTGTATTCGGTAGTCTTGATATTACATACACTGTTACTTTGCTTCACTTGGATTGTTGCGTGCCCTCTATTTGACTGGTACGCATTGACTGGCACGCTTGACTGGCATGCTTGGATATTCACGTGCTCTAAGACTGGTACGCACTTCGCGACTTTAACTTACTAACTTGGTCTCGTCTTAGAACCTCCGGTTCACGACTCGACCCCCACCCAAACTCCCCCGTTACCCACCACCCAAAACCCCCAGACTAGTCCCCTCTCCTGGGACTTCCCTGTCCACGTCTTGAACCCTGGAGTCCTAGCCCCGGAGTTCCAGACACCCGAGTATCCGTGGGTCAAGTCCGCATTGTAAGGGCGATTGCTTTCCTGGAAAGCCCCCGACTCAGCAGAACCTGACAACTCGATTTACAGAGCAATCAAGGGCAAGAGTGGCAAAGACGATGGAAAGGATATATATGATGACATTCCGGTGTATCCAGAGTGTTGTAGTGCCAGGCGTCATGGCAAGAAGTGTAAGGAGCTGCTTGTTCGCCAAAAATCTGTTGGGCAACTGAATCTCACTATATACGTCCCCATACGGCCCTATATTGTTTTCGACTTCAAAGATTGGTTCGCAGGTTTACTGTCCCGACACAGTTACGAGAAAAAGATGGACCAAGCTTGGGAAAAGATGCACGCTTCCAAAGGTGGGAAAATAACAAATATCTTTCAGGGCTCTGCAATTCGGGAGTTCATGGGGCCCGATGGCAAAACTCACTTTAGTCTCTCTGGCAACATGAATGCTGGTCGTTATTTATGATCGGAGTGGATTTCTTCAATCCCCTGGACAATAAGCAAGCTGGAAAGAAGATCTCTGTTGGAATGATTTCCGTTGCATGTCTTAATCTACCTATAGACAAACGGCACAAGCCCAAGAATCTCTATGTTCAGCTGATTCCTGGTCTGCACAAGCCTTCCATGGAGGTGGACGGTATCAACCCCTACCTGAAACCAATTGTTGATGCCTTCCTTGCGTTTTGGGAAGGTGTTTGGTTTAGCCGGACTGCAGACTATCTCTATGGGCGGTTGATTTTTTGTGCCATTATCCTCGTTGTCTGCGACCTCCTGATGGCGCGGAAAGTTGGAGGCTTTACTACAATCAACCACGAATTGTTCTGTTCCCAATGCAAATGCTGCAGGTCTTTTCATTCCTACAATAATTTTGAACACGACATTTGGGTTTCGGGTATCAATGCCGACTGTAGGCAAAAGGCGGAGAAATACATATCTGCTCCCTCTACAGAAGCGGCCAAAAAATTGGTAGAAAAACATGGTATACGATGGACCGAACTTCTCAGGTTGCCCTATTATAAGCCATCGTCCTATCTCGTTGTCGATCCCATGCATAACTTGTTTCTCGGTCTCATCAAGGAGCATTTTTGGAGCATTCTTGGTTACAACCCCGAAGGTAAAAAGAGTAGAAGGAAAGAAGTTGTTCCACATAAAGCATTAATTGTAAAGATACCATTCACTTTTGATAACCCTGAGCCACAGGCAAAATTGTCTATGAAAGCTGCGTGGTCATTCCTTTGTTGGCTATTGGAACATATGGAATTCAGCAACAAGGATACTGCGTTTGAAAGTGCGGTGAAAAAATGGGCTAAAATTGCTTTACTGGCCTTGGTTTACGTCGCCAGAGGTCTTCAATGTGAAATGTGATCTGGCGCGAAGAGACTTACAAGAGAGGAGTACTCACGAGCTATGGTAACTTGGGCACGCGCTGACATTTTTCTTATTGCATGCAACTAACATCCTTTTGCAGAGAATGAAACAAGTCGAAACCAACACATATATAGAACCTGGAAATGTGTTAACAGACGAAGAGATGCATAGCATCAGAGATGATATGGATTATATCGTAAAGCCCTCCTGGGTAACTTCAGTTCCTTTTCTGTCAGGATTGAAACTCAAGGCCAATAAATGGTGCACACTCGGTTGCTTAAATTTGCCGATCTCCTTGGTTCGGAAATGGTCAGATACCGAACGCGTGGAATTGCTGCATCTTACCATGCTACTCATGACCGCAATTACCTTGGCAACCTCTCAAGTCACCAGTGAAGCACACTCCATACTATACATAAATTGCATGGTTGAATATCGCCGAGAACTCCAGAGAATATTTCCGTTCTATGAGTGTGTCCCTAATCACCACATGGCTTTTCACATTCCAGAGTTCATAAAGCTCTATGGTCCTGTCCATGGGTGGTGGGCCTTCCCATTTGAACACGCGATCGGTCAGTTGCAATGGCTTTCAACCAATTATAAGAAATGTAAATCCTCTGCCTATTCTAGGTTGAGCTGATTCTGACTTGAGAATACTAGATGAATATGAAGAAACAATACTTCGATCCTGGCATAAAGCTGCCAACTTGAGAGGCCTATTTTTCAAGGAAAGTTGTCCGCAGGTTGTTAAGGAGTGCCTCAAATTCTTTCAAGTTCTAGTTCAACCTCAAGCTCGTGGCATACTTGCAACCGAGCATGATGACGCAGCTACCTTTCAGGATTTGGAAAATGAGGTCCAGTCTTTCGATGAGGATTTAGGCGTCAAAGGGAAAACTGCTTCCATTTCCCTTGAAAGTATAGATGCAATCAAACGTGCTGACCCGCATGCTTACAAGGAGTCTGGATTGTCAGGGTACATCATCAGCCATCTGATATCCCCCACAACCCATACCAGGAGTATCCTGAGCTTGGAGCAAGCATCTGGAGCACTCGGACACATTCACAACTCAAAGCGGTGCCAGTCGCTGAGATTGAAGCCCATTGCGCAAGGTTCGAGTGGGATGAAATCATGGTAGTTGTTTCATTGAAACGTGTATGTGTTAGCAATCTCCGTCGTTTTGAAGCAGAGGTAATGGTTCATTAGTCTTGCAACGCTTGAAAAACTTCAAGAAAAAAATTTTGTTTGTGAAATGTGATATGACAAGGGGAACATTGTGCAAGCATTGTTTTTTTTTACACTTTTACTTATTTCCGAATTTTTCAAACGCGCAATTTGCAGTTACCCTGCTGCATTCCCTTCCTCTCCAAAGCGCAAAGCATTAATTTTGATTGATATTTTCTAGTAGATGCAATACAACGTACGCAGATCTTTGAATCATAACCATGTCAATATCGGAGCTAAAATTTTTCCATGTTTTAAGTTTTGTTGAACACTTTTGGGCAGAAACGTGACCTGGTCACCAATCCTTGGGCACTCATGACAACGTATTGGCTCCCTTAAGCTTACTCACTGATACACACCTATTCTACATTAGTTGTGTCGTGCCATGGCTTATTTTGAGGACTATGATGAGTTTTCTGCTCCTTTCAAAGGGCTCAATGATGAGAAGCGTTAATGGAGGTTGATGGTTGGTCTTTATTACATTAAAACTTATACAGAGGTCTTGTCTGAAAAGTTCCATCACATAACGTGCTTGTTCTTCATGAGGACAAGTAGTATTATCCATCGTGTGGGCCCATTGTCGCTCCAGTCAAAGTGGAAATGGACGGTGGAAGAGAAAGATGCCAGAAACACGGTTTTCTATGTTACGACTAACGAGCACATTCTTTCAGATGCGTTATACTGCTTACGTCCTATCTAGAGAACGCGAAATACTTGTTGACGGCATCCTACTTGTAGTCGACCTTGTTGAGGGGGTCAGTGAATATCATTTGTACTTGACGGCCTATCTGGATGTTGATGTGTTTGCAGTTAACGGTTGCCACAATGAGTCCATTATTTGCTATGCTCTACAAGAGGGAGTAAAAATCACACTTGTCATGAACAAAATCACATTAAGGTCACTATCTAGGAGATTAACCATCAGGTTAGTGTTGTGTGCACCATCGACCCAGACCAAGAAGTGCGGTTGAGCCCTGAAAATAGAAATGTTGCCTTTGCAAGCACAGATGAACTGTTGCTTTACACTTCGTTCCGGGGTTGAGCTTCAGCATCGGTTTTTGCTGTGATATTGGTGTCTAGATATATCTGCATCAAAAGAGAAATGGTTGACATATGATTGCCGCCGGTTAAATTTTAATTCATCATCATCATCATTGCCTTTGTGTTCGCCTGGGTGCCTCGTGGCAACACCACATTGACGTTCTTTCCTAGTGTACAAGGTACATCTCCATTGAGCCTCAAAAGCAAGACATCAATTTCCATAAGAACCTTATCGAGAGACTGTGCAATGCCAGAGACACGAAACACGACATCGACGTTCTTTCCTAGTGTACAAGGTACATCTCCATCGAGCCTCAAAAGCAAGACATCAATTTCCATAAGAACCTTATTGAGAGACTGTTCAATGCCTGTTGCCTGCATATAGACACACGTGAGGAGGCAGCAGACATCTTTGAAACGATCAGTCTGGGACATGCCATGGAAGGCAACGCTCGACTTTGGCCTGGGGTTGTTGAAGTGGCATGAGAAGAGGACAATGGTGAGGTGGGTGCAGGTGTTGGATGTGGCAGCGGTGATAGCGGGTGCAAGGAAGTGGGGGGGATCAAGAGAGGAGACTGTGGCGAGGAGACAGCTCAAGAAACGCGTGTACACACTCGATGCGTTCTGCGAGAGGCTGTAGCAGAGGCCTAGAAGACGCTGAAAAAGATACCACATGGCGTGGGACTAACAACTGCGGCGAAAAAACGCCAAAGAAGATACCGCTGGAGGTGGGGCCAGTGACCGTGTTACCAGGGCTGAAGGAGCTGGCAAAAACGTCGAAGAAGACACCACAGGGGGTGGGGCCAGTGACTGCAATTCAGAGGGAAAGTGGGGCTTTACGAGACTGGCCTGTGAGTCGTGTGTTTATTATAGGAAGTCTGATCATGGAATAGTCATTGCAGCCGTCCATGTGGATGACTTCCTATCAATTGCGAGTTCTAAGCACGCAAACAAACACTTCAAGTCTCAACTTCAAGAGGCTTGGACCATCTCAAATTTGGGTACACCACGACAGATTGTTGGAATTGCTGTTGAGTGGGATAGAACGAACAAGGCGGTATACCTCTCACAGGGCCCAATCATAGACAGACTGGTCTCACAGTTTGGCCAGAGGAATGCCAATCCATTATCCTTACCAATGGAACCAGGTTTGAAGTTATGGAGGACAGACTATTCTAAGCTGACACAAAAAGAACGGGAGAACATTGCTCAGATACTCTACCAAAGACTAGTGGGGGGCTTGATCTGGCTAGCAATATCCTCGAGACCCGACATACAATATGCGGTGCAGCAGCTCAGCCAATACTTTGACTCCTATTCTGTAACACATTGGAATGCGGCCATACGAGTTGTAACCGGAGTTACGGGTTAGAACTATCTTGTGTGTATCACACAAGTGCTAAATCAGACCGCAGTATCGGATTGACTAGTACTTAGAGTGAAAACAAGATGTTGTTTTACGTAATACTCTACTAATTGATTATAGCATCGTTGACGCTGAGAATACGGATGACTCCTTTACATACCCCCCAATGAGACCGAATACTCGGTCTTGAGAAAGGGAAGTAGAGCGAGATGAAAGATGCACGGTAGTGCAAGCAACGGATGAATACACACATATGGCGTGGCTGCAAGGCGTTAGCACTCATGCGCAATGGAGATGTGTTGGCCGGACACAATAGAAAGCAGTCCTTATCAGACAAGGGTGCAGGGGGTGCCAGCAGTGGATAGAAAATGGTATGTATAACCAAAGTATAAAAAACAAAAAAGATGACCCCTCCTCTGGGTCTGCTGTATCTACACACGACTTTAGAGTGCGTATCAGCTGAAATGGTTCGAGTGAAATACTCGGAGGTACATACACAATAACGTATACAAGGGTCTAGGACCCAGATGACGATGCTCCCGCAACAGCGCCCGTCTCAGTCACCATTGCCTCCTCCTCCAGTGCGACGTTAATCGCAGGAGGGGGAGGCGCCGATTCCGTCCTTGGTGGGGTTATAGGCCCCTCGACTGCAGGCGTGTCTACCACCATAGGCTCTGTTAGTGCGACGTTAATCGCTGAAGCGGTGGTGGTAAGCGTACCCTGCTCTGCCGTGAGTGACAGGAGATTGACCCGGCCTGGGTCCATGTCCACTGTTGGCAGGTCATGCGCTGCCGAGCGTTTTAGGAGGTTGACCCGATTTGGGTCCATGCCAATCAAGTAATAGAGGCCGTTGGCCTCAGGATTTTCCGGGAGCTTGCTCTCCTCGTGGTGCTTGAACATCAGACGATAGTGATCGTCTTCAGTCATCTCCCGCCATCCATCCCATTGCGGGATTGCGGCAGGGGTGCCATACTTGGAGAGGCGCTCCATGCGCTCGTCATCGACCTGCTTGAAGATGTCCATAGACATCGTGGGGGAATGGAACTGCTGTTCCAGGAAGACTACGCCGTACGTGTATGCGTGGTCCACCCATTCCAGCGGGATCCGGTTGTGTAAAAGGACGCGTAACGCGTCATTGTCGGAGAAGTTCCGTGCATGGTCATTGGGCACGTGAACTTGGTGAATTTCGAGCTGCGGCCCACGTTGGGGCTCAAATGGCTGCTCGGAGAACATGGCATCATACAAGGCAATCTGTTAAAATTCAAGCCGTATACACCTAAGATCAGACGTGTAAGTCAGTCCTCAGTCTCTTTACAATCGACTATATTCGTTATACTGTACCTAAGATCAGACGTGTA
This sequence comes from Macrolepiota albuminosa, assembly GCA_027475525.1. NCBI lineage: Eukaryota > Fungi > Basidiomycota > Agaricomycetes > Agaricales > Agaricaceae > Macrolepiota > Macrolepiota albuminosa. The sequence goes on along the minus strand of JAMWFC010000046.1, from coordinate 203,814 downwards.
AGGGTAATTAATTCCAACACTCCTCCTCACCACAGATACTCCTCCTCGCATGGGGTCTGGCAATTCACTTGAGTCCCAGCTGTAGACGGAGGAATTGGAACGCGGATGTTGCGAGGGCTTTCGTAAATATGTCAGCTGTGTTCTCTTTGGAGGGGAAGCGATGGAGTACGAGTTCGTTCGACTGTACACGTTCCCGGAGGAAATGATATTTAATGTCTATGTGTTTCACTCGAGCGTGCAAGAGTGGGTCCTCTGATAACGCGATGGCGGAGTCGTTGTCGCAGAAGATGCGCGTCGGCGCGGAGGTTGTGTCATGTCCAATGTCTCTGAGAAGTGTCCGAAGCCATATGCATTCTTGAGTGCATTCGAATGCCGCCATGTATTCAGCTTCGCATGAGGATGCTGCAACTGTGCGCTGCTTGCGAACTGCCCAAGATATAACTCCGGAGCCAAGGTTCCATGCATATCCACCGACACTTCGTCGCATGTCTGGGCAGCTTGCCCAGTCTGAGTCCGTGAATCCAGTGAGTTTTATGGTCTCCTCCTTTCCTCCTAGTTGGAGTCGTAGGTCACGCGTGCCCTTTAAATACCGTACGAGTCGAATAGCTGCATTCCAGTGCAAGGTGGTGTAGCAATCAAGATACTGAGTGAGTTGTTGTACACCAAATGCAATGTCCGGACGTGTGGATATAGCGAGGTAAAGAAGACAACCAACGAGCTGCCTGTAGGGTGTTCGTTCCAGGATACGCAGTTCATCCGAGGAAAGTGCGGTTCTGTCAACACATCGGAGTCTAGTATTGGGGTCCATTGGTAGTGATAAAGGAGAGGCATCCTTCTGGCCAAACTGGTTGATTACTTTGTCGATAAGGGCTGTCTGGGACAGCTTAACTGTATGGTTGAGGCGATCCCATTCGACGGCTATGCCAACGACAAAGCGCGGTGTACCTAGATCAGAGATGGTCCAAACTTGCCTCATCTGATCCTTAAACCGGTCATTCTCTGCTTTGCTGCTTGCAATAGAGAGGAAGTCGTCCACGTGAAGAGCTGCAATAATTGTACCCTGATCAGTGCTGCGGAAATAAATGCATGACTCGCATTCTAAGCGTTTGAAGCCCCATGATAGCATCTTCTCATTAACCGTCCTGTTCCATATTCTCCCCGCTTGCTTCATCCCATATAAGCCCTTCACCAGCAACCAAACCCAGTCCTCCTTTCCTTCCTCCTCGAACCCTTCTGGTTGGTTCATGTACTGAGTTTCGTCTTCTGGTAAAATGCCATATAGAAATGCCGTTTTAACATCAACTTGAGTCGCATCCCAGCCTTTCGCTGCTGCAATGTGCAGCAAGATGCGCCAGGACTCCATGCGTGCGGTCGGTGAGGTTGTTTTTGAATAATCCTGTCCTTGGATCTGCTCATATCTGCGGAACACCAGTCTCACCTTGAATCTGACTATCTTCCCATTTTCGTCTCTCTTAATCTTGAATACTGGACGCCCCGATCTCACTTTCTGCCCAGCAGGTACTTCGCTTCGTGGAACGAGTTTGTAGACCCCCATTGTCTTCAAGGATTCTAGCTCTTCTCGGTACGCAGCTTCCCATCTTGCTGAGTCACCTGATTGTCTTGCTTCTTGCCATGTCCTAGGTTCATCGGTCAAATCTGAGATGACGGGTCGTTCCCGAATTGTTCTGTTGCAGTGAGTAGGTATTTGAGGTCGTTGATTGTGGCAATATTAGCTAAATCTGGTAGGGGCGGGATTGTTTGTGCCTCCTCAGGACCCACAACGCCAGGTTCCTGATCAGGCTGTGGGTCCACCACGTCATACCCAGTGATCCTCCGGCTTGCTCTTGCTGCTCGCACGCGCTCACCTGACTCAATGGATTCTTCTACTGCTTTCTGCACCCGTGATGGTGCGCCATCGGGATCTGCCCGTGCTGTGGGGACACGGTTTTGAGTGGAGCGGCGTGGCTGTGGTGGGTCTGCTTGGGAGTCAAGCTGTTGGTCTTGGATACTCAGGTCAAATGGGGGCGCTGAAGTTAATTGTGGGGAATCGCAGTCATTGTAGAGGTCGATTGGGCGTGCCTTCTCATCAGCATTAATTTGCGAAATACCATTTTGGATGGGCTCTGACAATCTTGAGTGTCCTTCATGGCTTTCGCAGAACTTTACGTGAAAGGTTTCGTAAATTCTCCCAGTCTTACGCTCGTAGCACCTGTATGTCTTTGAGTTGACGCCATACCCGATGAGAATACATTCGATTGATCGAGCAAAGATTTTTGGATTATGAGATGCAAGTATTAACACGAATGCCTTGCAGCCAATCTCTCTCATGTATGAATAATCTGGGCGTCGTCCTGTCCATGCTTCATGAGGCGTAATATTATTGAGTGATTTGGATAGTGTGTGCTTGTGGAGATGTGATGCCGTTAAATAGAACTCATCCCACATGTTTGGTGGGCACTCCGCTGCGATGCGCATGGCTCTTGCCTTGCCCATGAGTGTTCTATGCATTCGTTCCACTCGTCCAATGTGCGCGGACGTATATGGTGCTCCAAACTGTTGTTCTGTGCCTCGAGACAGTAGCCAGAGTTCCATCTCATGCCCAGTGAGTTCGCCATCGTGTCCAGTGCGATAGACTCCAAGTTTCTGCTGGATTTCATTCTCCCATGCTATCTGCCATGCCTTCAAGTGTGTGATCGCATCTCCCTTGCGTTTTAATAAGATAGACCAGTGTTCATTAGTGAAGTCATCGACCAAGTTCATTATATATGAGTATCCGTTACGAGATACGATAGCTTGTGGACCAGTAAGGTCTACCCAGACAATCTCCAATTTACGTTTCGCCCTTCGCCCCTCCTCTCGTACCCTAGGGACTGCATTTCGAGTCTGCTTTCCGAGGATGCAGGAGTCACACTTGGGCAGTTTGGAGGTAAGGATAGAGGGCGTACCTGGAATAATTCCAGCCTTTGCCATATCCACGACCGTCTGGAAGTTTGCATGCCCGAGACGGCGATGCCAAGTTTCCAGGCTGGCAGCATTCTGGGATATGAAAGCACGATGCTCAGTGGATGCATTATTGAGCTTGAGTGTGTAGAGTCATTGGCCTGGGATGAGTGGTCCTTGCGCTACTAGTGTGCGGGTAGAGCGGTCGATGATTTTTACGGATTTGTGGTTGAAGACTGAGTCGAGGCTGGAGCGTGCAGCAAGTGAACTCACTGAAATGAGGCGTACAGTGGCGTTTGGGATGTAGAGTGCATCTTCCAGCAAGATATCGGCCCCTTTCGCAATGTGTAAGCGAATAGTACCAACTCCGATGGCCGTCACTGATGATCCTCCAAGCCCCTTTACAATACGAGGTGTTGTAGGGCGTAAGGCTTGAAAATCGTTCCGGCATGGGGATATGTGGACGGTGGCACCGGAGTCCACTAAAAATGGGATATCTTTTGTGGAGGTGATAGGGTTACGTCTCTGCTGATGAATCGGACTAACATCAGTAGCCATTACGTGCTCACTGATTGCTGATGCGTGCTGGTTCCAATCTACGTTGGTCTGGTTGTCCTCAACTTGAGCCATGAAGCCGGCATGCTCCCAGACTTCTGTAGTATGGTAGTCTGGTCCTGGAGTAGTAGATGCAATGCCTGCGAATGAGGCCGTATCTGAGGGAGCCGGTAGTTGCCCGAGCTGAGCGGAGTCAACATACCACATCTTGCCATCGAGCCCAGTAACAGCAACAAAGGTTTTTTCAGCAGCAGACGATGGTTTTGCTTTTGTCTTTGATGCTCTGTGTGTGGCCTGAGCTGCTTGAGCATCAGCTATGGACTTCCCAGCCATTCCCCCCCCCCTTCTGCACGCAGAACTGTTTTGTATGTCCCCTGCATGGCCGTTTGAGCGCAAGGCAGTTCTCGCAGCATGTGGCACCAGGACCATGATTGTGTCCTGGTAGATCAGTGTCGCAAGACCTATTCCCCCCCTTTGCGCTCAATGCCGTTGCATGATTCGACTTTGCTTTTGCGTTAATAATATTCTGAGCGTTCTCCATGAGGAGACGGATGGCAGCAGGGTCGCATGGTGAAGACTGCGTGCTGTTGCTGATGAGGGTAGAGACAGAATTCTGGAGAGCTTCGAAGGAGGGGTCGTTCAGACTATTGAGGAGCGCGATGCATGTGAAGAGGTCCCTATTAACTTGCCCGATATCGAAAGCACGTTTTACGATGTCCGCTATGCGTCCAGCCGTGGCAGGCAGCGGTTCTGAGTGAGAACAATATGTGGAAAGGGCTTCCTGCAAGAGAGCGATCTGCTTGATGGGACCTTCACGCTGAGCACGCGCTTTCAGGTCGTCAAAGCATTCCTTTGCCCCCTTATCCGTAACTAAATCCCGGTGTTCACCATCATCAAGGGCAGACTTAATGAATGTGATAGCGAGGCGATCGTTTAGTCCCCAGTTGGTGTGAGCACGGGGTTCTGACTCGGCGCTGGGGCGGGGTAGGACAGCATCAAAGACGTACGCGTATAGGCCGTTGAGGATCAACGCGTCCTTAAGGGCATCCGTCCACTGCGTAAAATTTCCATCAGCGCGCTTGTATCTTGTTCCTTCCCAACGGTGAAGGATGACGCGCTCAGGAACTGAGGGATTTGTTGCATCGGTAATTGATGCAGGAGAGGGGGTCATGACAGGTGCCATACAGCGGGAAATACTCCGGAAAGTCGGAAAGACAGAACAACAGACAAGAGAGTGTATGCGACGCGGCGCAGCAGATAAGATTTAAAAGACTAGAGATTCGAGAGTGGTTTCGTGCGGCCTGATTCAAGCAATGCCCATAACCTGTTAAAATTCAAGCCGTATACACCTAAGATCAGACGTGTAAGTCAGTCCTCAGTCTCTTTACAATCGACTATATTCGTTATACTGTACCTAAGATCAGACGTGTAAGTCAGTCTAAATGTACAGTAAGTTATAAGTAACGTTATGAAAGAAATGTAACTACTCACCCTCAGTCTCTTTACAATCGACTGAGGGTGTTGACTGAACAGGCTCGTTTATATATGTGTATGGCGGACAATGCGCTCTTTGACCAAGGTGGCCAGACAAAGCAGCAAGTGTGATATTGTGAAGGGTTGGTGGGTGGCCGGTCATCTAGTATGTGTGGTGACCCTTACCGGTAATTAATTCCAACACAATCGCCTCTCGATAAAGCCCTGGACGGGCCACAACGAGGGTCATGCACCGTACAATCACCGGCTTGGCTGCACTGTTAGCGCACAATGCTCGACATAAGGCGAACCCAAAGAGGGTCCACCAGTGCATGCAATAGGCATGATCCACGGCGATATCTTGATAGGTATTTTCCAACCCAGGTTGGCCAAAGACCAGCGCGTACTGTGCCAATTGGTCAAGGTCGAACAGTGTGGCTGGATTCTGAGCGCGCATTACGCGCAACGCTCTGGTGCCATCGTCTTTCGTGCACAAAAAGCACTCCGGAATGTGTTGTTGCTTGACAAGAGCGAGGTCATCAGGGCCCTGCATCGGGTTGACGAGTTCTTGGTACCTAGGCTCCTTCATCAGGAGCTGCATGGTTTGATCATGCAGAGCCTCCACTGTTCGCTGTGCAAACATCTGGAGCTCTGTGATCAACATATACGCGACGATTCTGTCGTGACACGGGACGTGTACATTTGCGTAATACTTATAGAGCCGGTCCAGCTCTAGCGGAGTGCGGGGAAGACTGCGTGGGGCGTGCTTATACACAATCGTGCCCGGGATGTGGGCAGGATGGCCCGAGGAATATTCATATGATGCCGCTCTATTGGCGTCAGCTCCCATCAACACCATATTCATGGCATACAAATAATAGGTGCAATGGCTGAGTGCTCCTCTAAAGCATGAGTTCATTCGCTCAATATCGAGCGGACCCCACACCTTCACCCCCAAGCCATTGGGGATCCTCCCCAAACATTCATCCTCGGCCCTAGACTTCTGGGCCTTTAGCTCCTTGGCATGAATCGCCTTCTTCTTTGCAATGTGCTTATTGCATGATACTCGTTGGAATCGGTCTGCGGCCGATTCCCCCTCCTCCTTGTCCTCCTCCTGCTCCGAGCTCGACTCTCCATAGTCGCTCTCGTCGGACAGGGATGGTACTGGTTTTTTGCCTTTATCAGACCTAGTCTTCCCCCTCGAGGTTGCCACCAGACCATCATACTGCTCCGGCGTACGGGGGTCTGGGGTCAAGACGACCACGGAATACTTTTCTGGTGGGGCCGGTACAAATGCCGGCAGCATAAACAACATCTGGACTTCTCCTGCTCGTGTGGGAATGCCAGCAGGAAAGAGTATAACCTCCAATTTGGAGGCATCGAGAGGCGGCTTGCGGCTGCGGCGCTGATGAGACGGCCCTGACTTGGTCAGGGTGGACGATTCTGGTTGGGGCTGAGCCACCAGAGGGGCAGGCGCATTTCGCGCCAGAGTATTCCCTCCAGGCCCAGCGCAAGGAGTGACAGTAACAGGCGCTCTTGGCGCCACAGCGACGGGTTTGGGCCCCCTAGGTGGGGCCCGAGATGATGCGGCTTCCCGCTGACCCAAGGACAGACCTGCCAAGGGTTCACTGACGGCAGCCAGCAACTCTGAAGAGGCCTGCGGGCCCGACTTGGGTAACCGCAATAACGAAGCCACGGGCTGAGCAGGCTGCTCATGGTGCGCGAATTGCGCTTCCGACAGCATCCTTGCCTGTGGAGGAGTGACTGGTCGACTGGGCTGATATCTAGCCCTCTTGACCTTAGCGGTTGATTCCTCACTCGTGGTGATTTTGCGCTTAGAAGCACGTTTGATCTGCTCCAGCGCTACGACGCGCTGCCTCTTCATCAGCTCGATTTGGTCGAGCAGCCCTTCCATCACCATTATGGCCAAGCTGTCCTGCAGAAAGGACGCAGTTGCAGGGACTGGCTGTCCCGCTGCTTCCAGTCTGCCCAACAGCACATCTGACCCAGCTACAATCTGCGCTTGTGGCGCAGGCTCCCCATATGACTCTTCTACGGGCCGGTGGGCCCATGGTACTGACAGTGGCCCCATCACCACACCCGCATACGTCGGATACAACGCAGTTGGACGTGACGACGGTTCCTGGTAGTAGTGCTTGCGGCGTGTGCTGTCCTCCGGGCGCCCATAGCGCCCTTCATCATTGACCTCCATCTCTTGCAAGTGGAGGGGCATCTGATATGGAAGCAGCTCATCATGGCCTGGATAGGCCACCGCTGACTGAAACTGGCTTGCCGCCAGATATGGCGGCTGCCTTGGGTACTGAGTTGACATTTGTATATTCGGGGGTCTCCCCCCTCCACTAGAGCCTTGCCGGCTCTGATCACTATTCTGCGGCCCCCAATAGGCCATTTTCGCTAGACACGTAGACTACGTGTATTGGGACTTGAGAAAAGAAAGAAAAAAACAATCTCCCAACTCCGCTAGTAGTGTAAACAACCACAAATACATGCCACCCGGCCTCTCACCAGCGATCATAGTTGCATAAACGGTCACAAACAGCAGCCACAATTAGTAGCCACCCGGTTATTCACCGGCTATCAAAGTGGACTTCGTCCACATTCCACCACCCCACAGGCATTATGCGCGTTTTGCTAGCTGTTCAGGGCGTTTCACGCCCTGCAACTCTAGGTATCTGTCCATTGCTGCAAGGTCTTTGCAGTTCACTAGCGGTTCCCAGGTAGTATCACCTAAGCTCCACCTCACCTCGAATTTGAGGCTTCCCTTCGTCCACTGATGACCTATGAGGTCATCTACGAACCACTCCTGGTCATTGCCAGTTCCAAAGTCATACGGCTCCGGAGTTGCGCAATTAGGAAATAGCGCATCACTACTGGCCATATATGGTTGCAATAGCGACACGTGGAACTTGGGCACTATCCTGCGCGCTTGCAGCGCCTGGGGTAGTTCCAGCACGTAGTTAGACATGCTCGGCTCCGCCTCAAGGACCTTATATGGTCCAATCCATTTCGGACACAGTTTACTCACCCTGCCTTTCAGCAGGTTCAGGTTCTTCGTCAAAAGGTACACTAGGCTCCCTTTCTCGATGTCTGGTTCATCACGTCTGCGATTATTCGCATGTTTGGCCTGCCATACACGCAATTCTATAATCGCGTCATGGGCATCTGCCAGATTCCTTAGCGTGTTGCGTGCAAACTGCTTTACTCCCACATGAATAACTTCGTCTGTACGAAGTTCACGAATCATGGATGGCATGTAGCCATTGTTGAGTTCAAAGGGTGAGTACCCTGTGGTTTCCGATATACTCGTGTTTATTGCAAATTCCACGAGTGGACATCTATCCACCCAGTCCTTCTGATCAGGACGTACGAATGCTCACAGTATTTGCGCGATATTTCTATTTGCACATTCAGTTTGACCATCCGTTTGCGGATGAAACGATGTCGACATGAGCAACTTTGCTCCTAACAGCTTGTGCAACTCCTTCCACCATTTGGAAGTGAACTTAGTGCCTCAATCACTTACGATTGAACTTGGCAGTCCATGGAGACGTACTATCTCCTTGAGATAGATCCACAACAAGTCTGATGCGGTCATGGTGGTTCTCACCGGAATGAGATGGACCATACTGGTCATTCTGCAGATCACTACCCACAGGTAGTTAAAGCCTTTTGACTCGGGGAACGGACCTATAAAGTCCATCCCAATCGAGTCCCAAGGTTTTACTGGTATGGGTAGCGAATGGAGCTTTCCTGGTGGCTTCAAAGTCGATACTTTTGACTGTTGACATAGCTCGCATGTCGAGCAGAATTGGCTCGTCTCTTTGGCCATTTGCGGCCACCAGTACCAGCGTCGCACATAGTCCAGCGTTTTCTGAGTTCCGAAGTGGCCCACTACTCTATGGGCCTGGTCCAGGATAGTCGTAATCAACGACCTCTCCCAGGGAATGCAGATGACTTTGGACCCTGTGGGTCTGGTAAGGTAGATGAGCTGCTGCTCCATCCTGAAGCGTGGATGTGCTTGGATATTGTTCAGAATCTCTACGAAGAGATTATCATCCTTGTATCCTTGCTGGATACGTATGCGGAATTGCGCATTGCCTAAGTCAGCTGGTGCAGGCGCATGGTCCTGTGACTCCAGCGCTTGCTGGAGCGTCATATCAGTACCTCTCATAGGCACCTCTTGCCTCGTCTCTTGACTTGGCTGAGGGACCTCATGATCCACTAGCACCTGGGCTTCGATATCGCGAGTCTCTTGCTGTTCATGCAGTCGCTTACTGCGACGTGTTTCCTGTGCTTGCATGGCGTGTAACTCGACCCTATGTTCCCTGATTTCATGGAATCAATGCAGAGGTAAGTCCTCGCCCTCTGGGTCAATACGTTTGTCCGCCTGGACATAGTCATGCGCGTCATGGACATCATCTCGAGTATCACTCTTGAAATATTGAGATAGGCAATCCGCCACTTTGTTCAATTCACCTTTTACATAGGTGATGTCGAACTGGTACCGCGACATGTAGTCGATCCAGCAACATTGTCGTGGAGACAGGTGCACCTGAGTCTTGAAGAACTCTAGTGCTTTGTGATCTGTGATAATATGGATCTTATATCCCATCAGTTTATCCTCCCACTTTAGGAGGGCTTCCAGGATTGCGAGTGTTTCTAACTCGTGCACAGCATAATTCTGCTGAGCAGCAGTGAATTTACGGGACATAAATCCCGCTGGTCGGCAAGTCTGCCATGTTTTACCCTGGCCAAACATGGCCCCAACCCCAGTCTTCGACGCATCGCAAATGAGCCAGATGGGCTCGTCGATGCGTGGGTCAATTGGCCGGATGACTGGCGTTTTTGCGCATATCCGCTTAATCATCTCAAAACACCGCTGATGCAGCGGTCTCCAATGAAACGGTGACCCATTCTGGGTCATGGCCATAAGTGGCCCAGTATATGCAGTGATGTCTGGCAAGAAATTGCCAATATAGTTCACCAGTCCGACAAATCGTTGGATATCATTATATGTGCGTGGAGTACGCCACTCTTGGATTCAGTCGAGCTTATCCATATCCAGATGAATGCCCTTCTCATCAATGACGTGACCGAGACAATCTATACTCGTTGCGTACAACTCGCACTTCTTCCATTTGAGATAGAGGCTGGCCTTCCGTAGTCGTTCAAATACGACTCGTAGGTGCTGCTCATGCTCCTCAATGGAGTCAGAAAATATGAATATATTGTCTAAATAGACGTGCATAAACTTCCCAATTACATCTCGGAAGATTGAGGTCATTAACCTCTGAAATGTCGCCGGTGCATTACAATCACCAATCTGCATGATGTTACTCACGAACGTCCCCATCAGGGACAAGAACAGTGTCTTCGGTATATCCTCTTTGCAGATGCGAACCTGTCGTACGCATCTGTGAGGTCGATTTTCAACCGATACTTCGCTGTCGCAACATCTTCTTGTATCACTTCCTGATCTGGAAGAGGTGTTACATCCTTGACGGTATTATCATTGCGCTGTCGCGCATCCAATGCAGTCTGTAACGTTCCATCCTTCTTGGGGATACAAAGCAATGGTGCAGCTTGCACGCCTGGTCGTGGTTTCCACCACTTCGTGTTTATGTATCTATTCATCTTTTCACAAAGTTGATCCTGAAGTGCTCGCGGGCAGCGAGGCAAATGATACTTGTACTGCTTGTTATCGTCAATGAGGTTGATCTCATGATTAACCTCCCGCCACAGAGAAAGCTCCTCCTTCATTCCATTGACGATATCAGCGAACTCCAGTTGCCATTGCTGGCGCAATCAAGGAATATCCTCCTCTGTAAGGCTCAAAGCCTTGCCTTTTCCTTTGGCTACACGTGCTATATGCGGTTGAACCTTTGGTTCAAATCGCTCCTGTAAGGCACGTACGTGCTCCTCTGTGAGATCTCCCGGATTCAACCTTACAACCGGTTGTTTCCTCGTCGTACTTGCCGACAACGGCACACTTCTCGCCTTCAGTGAAAATCCGTCAAATACGATATCCGATGTTTTGGAAATCTCGTCCTCTCGTGCGTGACAGTACACTTCTCCCGTCTGGGTCCCTTGCCCACTTCCCATAGCCTGCATCACCATTGACGCTACCAACTCATTCCACTCGCATGGCATTCTGAGTCATATGCCCATTGCACTCCTGGCTGAGGCACTGGTCGATCCATTAGCGACCTAGTGCTACCCACAGTTCCCATCGTACTGTATACCTTGTCCTTGATGAGATCCTCAACCTTCACTCGAGAGCTAGTCGGCTGGCATTCCAGCGACTCCACCACGCGTTTACTACGCTCATTCTTGCACTGCACAGCCTGTTTAGGCTTTCCATTGGTACACCCAGTCACATCCGGGTGCTTCCCCTTCTTCAGAGTTCCTTGAAACTCTTCCTCAGTCATCAGTATAGCTGGCGAATCAGCCGGCAGGCTTTTTGGTGGGGCCTGTTCGTCCTCCACCTCCTGTACAGTCGCTCTCCTGCGACCATCTAGTCAGTTGCGCTCATCACGCCGCTTTTCAGTTGCGCGATAGCGCCTCAAACGACCATCTGTATTGTTCAACACCACTTTCTCCGCCTTCAAAGGCATACCATTCACAACAACCATGTTGTTCACGAAATCCAGCAACACCTTGTTTTTACGCATGAACGGCATACCAATAATCATGTCGTAGCGATCAAAATTTGCTATATCCACGTATTCTTTTGTTGACGTTTCTGACATCTTTATTCTCACCTCTGCGCCAAACTGCACCATAGCGCGACTCCCCACAGTCCCCAGCTGGAGCATCAAGGGCTCCTCCAGTTCATGAACGCGAATCGCGTTGACGTGAGCAAACTGGGGCATAATGCCCGTAGTGGTACTCCCGGAATCCCACAACGTCCATGCCAGATGTCCATTGACATCAACATACGTGACCAGGCACTCCTTCTCTTTGGGAGTATAGCGTGGCCGCTGCAACTTATTAGTTGCCTTCTGCAGGGTTACGCGTCTCATTTGGACACGCTGATCTCCACGGCACTCCGTCAGTGCAAACAGGTGTTCCTCCTCGTCATCACAAGCATAGTAGTCGCTGTCGTACACATCCACTGCGACGTATTCATTGCCATCAATCTGGACGCTCTTGGCGTCATCCACTTCCGACCCATCAGCCTCTATCTGCGGTTCTTCCTCCGCTTCCTCAACAATCTTGTCGTCTTCGTCGTCACTGAAGACATTGCTAGGTGCCGCAGCCATATGGGCCGCTCAGATGTGTGCCTTAGGAGGGGCGGGACACTTCTTAGCAAAATTCCCGCTCCTGCCACAGTTGTAGCATGCGGAGGGGTCCCCGGCAGGCCTTCTCTGGGCTGCTTCTGGAACCCCAGCGGTTTTGCCCGCTATACCCGGTACAGGCACCACCACTCCTCTCGGTGCTACTTGATTCTGACCCAAAAAGGGTTGACTATCCTTTGCTGGCAATTGTCCAGCAGGCTTTGATCGAGGCCGTTGGCCTCCAGGGATTGTCTTATCAACAACAAATCGCGGATTGCGATTGTTCTCCATATCTGTCCGTTTGGCCAGGAAGGTTCCCACCTTCACTGCCTGACGGTTCACTGTTCCTTGGCGTGAACTACGCTGCTCATAATGGTTTGCAGTCCATGTCGACTGCTCATAACGGATGGCATATGCCAAGAATTCGGTCACAGTATTGACCTCCAGAGACAAATTATCGTTGCGTATCAACCCTTTCCTCATGTCTGCGGGTATTCCGTCCAGGAATGTTTTGCGGATAGTGTATTCGTCTGGATAGACGGCCATATTCTGTGCATGATCCACCAGGTCATCATAAAAGGTCTGGACGCCAGTCTTAGCGTCATACACTGCCTTTCTAAAGGCATCACGAGCTTCCTGCATCGTAGCAGCGTTGACGAAACAATTGTACAGTCCTATCAGGACTTCTTTAAATGTCCAATGTGACTTGTCGTGATTAATGTGGAGAACATGGCGACAGAACCAATTCCGAGCCTCTCCCTCCATAAATTCGTGTAGCACGAATATCCTCTCCTGGTCCATGTCGTCTCCACCATAGCAGCAGGCTGCAAGGTGGTAGCACACATCCATGGCCCAGTCCTCCAGTTGAGAGAACCTATGTCCTCCAGCGTACGCACATATATGCTTACCATTGGATTTACGGGGACTTACCCCAGCAGGGAACTTAAATCTGACTCCAAGGGAGTCATCCACCAGATGAGTGAGGTGGTCATGCATATGATCCATATGGATCCTGACTGCTTCATTCATTCCCGGCATAGTTTCATGCAAATCATGAGGTGCGGGCATCGAAAATGCCTGAGGACTGCGAAACAGGTGCTTATTGGCCGCTCTTTCCGGCCGTGTGGTGGGCTGTTGCCTCACTTGTTGCTCTGCTGGTAATTCACCAGCCTGCCTGCCACTATCACGACGATTATTATCGTTCTGATTGTCATTCCTACAATCACGTCCTCCACCGTCGTTATTGCAACGAATTGGCTCCCTCCACTTGTAGTGGTCACTACTATTATTACTACCACCCGGATCTCTGTCCGGTTCAGCAGTTCCAGCCACAAATTGTCACCACATGTCATTGACAGGTGTTACACCCTCACACCCTTCAAAGGCTACCCCCTGATCATCAATCAACGACTCACCATGATTGCGCAAGTCCTGGTTGCATATTCTCTGGTAATTAACGTGTTCATTCCAGTTGTCCACTAGGTAGACGCGTCGCACTACAGGTCGTGGTCATGTTTGCTCCTCAAGAATGTGGACTTTGTCCACCTCTTTCTTGATAGTGATCTGCTTTTGAGGTGTCTTCACCTCTTGCACTGCAAGTAGTGCCTCTGGCTCTGCCGGTGTTGTCGTCACAGTCTCTACCTCAGACAATGCCTCCTGAGGCACTCTGCTGACAACACATTGCCAGTTTGCAGCATTCTGACGCTTAATGTAGTCTTACTGAGACTCATTGGCCTGACGAGGCGCATTGAGTAATTCCATTGCATCCACAATTAATGGTGCTGGTCAGCGCACGCTCATTTTGCATTCCACTGAGTCAGCCAGAGTGGCCATTGAGACTGCTGACTCTTGTGCCGCTTTGCACTTGAGGTATTCCACCACTTTGAGTTCGAAGATATGCACAAACAATTTGATATATTCAGTCAAATCTGCTTGAGGTACATCGTAACAGTAACTGTAGATGCTTTACTACGTAAAGCTGCAGACGCTTTCACGTCGATTCCTTCACAACCGCTGGATATTGATCCAATACTAACTAGAGCTGGATAGACAGGGTCAAATGCGACCTCTTGCTTTCCTCATCATCTGAGGTTTCCAGCTCAGATTCTAAGTCCAGCACTCTCCTGAGGCCTTCATGCCTCACCTGCAGCTGTTTGCCAGCCCTCCTGTGCAACTCTGGAAGTCCAGGCACTGGCAATGCCTTTTCCACCCTCACGACCTTGTTGTCCCCCCTACTGACCACTATTGCTGGTCCTTGCTTCTGTTCTTGTGTAGTCAACAATGACGGTCCTGGTTCAGTGGCCGCATCTGCCACATACTCCAAATGTTGCTCAGTTAGCGACGTCCGAAATGGAGTACTATGCATGAACGTGCTGCCTTGTACCATATCCGAGTACTGGGTAAGGTCTGGTTGATCTTCGGACTGAGCTGATGCGCTCTTGGGCAGTACTGGATACATCAGTGAAGGCATTTGGCTCGCTGGCAGCGACACTCCTAAGACCACAGATCTCTCTCTTGGTTTACCACCAGGCCATACAATGGACATCATCCATGATACGGATAGCCCACCTGGCATTCCAAAGCTCATGCTGACATTGTAAGGTATCTTTTCATCCTGCTTTGGCAACTCACCATGATCGCGCAAGTCCTGGTTGCGTATTCTCTGGTAATTGACGTGTTCATTCCAGGTGTCCACTAGGTGGACGCGTCGCACTACACATCGTGGTCGTGTTTGCTCCTCAAGAATGTGGACTTCATCCACCTCTTCCTTGATTGTAACTTGCTTATGAGGTGTCTTAACCTCCTGCACTGCAAGTAGTGCCTCTGGCTCTGCCGGAGTCGTCGTTACAGTCTCCACCTCAGACAATGCCTGCTGAGGCACTCCGCTAACAATGCGTTGACGGTTTGCGGCGTTCTGACGCCGAACGTAGTCTTGCTGAGACTCATTAGCCTGACGAGGCGCATTGAGCAATTCCATCGCGTCCGCAATTAATGGCGCTCGTCTGCGCACACTCATCTCACATTCCACTGAGTCGGCTGGAGTAGCCGTTGAGACTGCTGACCCTCGCGCTGCTTTGCGCTTAAGGTATTCCACCACTTCGAGTTCGAAGATGCGCACAAACAATTGGATATATTCATTTGAATCTGCACGGGGTACATTGTGGCTCCTAGCAGCCAGCAACTGTAAGTGCTTCACTACATAAAGCTGAAGACGCTTTCGTGTCGATTCCTTCGCGACCGACAGATATCGGTCCAACACCAGCTGTAACTGGATAGACAAGGTCGAATGCGACCTTTTGCTTTCCTCATCATCCTGAGGACTCCAACTCAGACTCTAAGTCCATAACTCTCCTGAGGCCGTCATGCCTCACTTGCGGCTGTTTGCCAGCCCGTCTGTGCAACTCTGGAATTCCAGGCGCTGGTGACGCCTTTTCCAACCATACGACATTGTTGTCCTCCCTACTGACCACTATTGCTGGTCCTTGCTTCTGTCCTTGTGTCGTCAACAACGACGGTCCCGGTTCAGTGGCAGCATTGGCCACATACTCCAAATGCCGTTCCATCGGTGCAGTCTGGAATGGGGTGCTATGCGCAAACGCGCTGCCTTGTACCATTTCCGAGTACTGGGTAACGTCCGGTTGACCCTCAGAGGGAGCTGAAGAGCTCTCGGGCAATACCGGATACATTAGTGAAGGCATTTGGCTCGCTGGCAGCGACACCCCTGAGACCGCGGATCTCTCTCCTGGTTTTCCACCAGGTCACACAATGGACATCATCCGTGATACGGATAGCCCACCAGGCATTCCAAAGCTTGCGCTGACATTGCGAGGGGTCTTTTTGTCCTGCTTTGGCGGAGGTTGGTATGCTGACGCAGATTGAGTCTTCACAGCCTGAAGCACAGGTAAGTCACCTGCGTCTGCAGCTGGGAACGGAGAATCCGGATCAAGAGAGCCAGTCATGGAAGCACGTTTCCAGCGTGATGCCAACAGAGAATCGAGAGGTTTTGATGAGAGTTGCCTAGTCGGTAACAAGCCTAGAGTCTAAAGCCGATAGCAGAAGATTTAAAAAAATGTAACCGGAGTTACGGGTTAGAACTATCTTGTGTGTATCACACAAGTGCTAAATCAGACCGCAGTATCGGATTGACTAGTACTTAGAGTGAAAACAAGATGTTGTTTTACGTAATACTCTACTAATTGATTATAGCGTTGTTGATGCTGAGAATACGGATGACTCCGTTACAATCTGCTAGATAGGCCCACTGGAGGCAGTCTGGGCCAAAACTGAGATATGACTTTAGCTACATAATGTCAATTGTTTGTTTCTTGCTCTTATGTCGACTACGGCTCTTTCCCCTTCATTAAATAGTTTGTACATAGTTTGTTCATTTACTAGCCAGCTGTTCCCAGCCCACATGAATGTAATAACTCTCCTAGTTAGGAGTTTCTTGATGCATGCTGGCATCCCTTGGACCTGCATTAGGTATTAGGTCATGCCTGCAATCACCATCTGGACAATGAGTCTTCTACCTTCCATTGTTGGATTACTTTTGTCCCAGTTTTCCAGGCTTCTGTCAATTTTCTTAGGGACATTGGCCCACAGGGCAGACAGGTCAAATTCAGGGGTGGTAGATAGACTATTATGTTGTTATGCAACTAGTTCCAGCTACCATTTGTCCCACTGTTGGAAAAAATCTACCACCATGGCCTCCTCTATTTCTTCCCCATCCCCTTGCTCTATCATGTGCTTGTATGTTATTTTGGCTCATGTTACCATCATAGTACATATCATGGTTTTCAGGATTGGATTGTGCAAAGGCCGGTTTATATCCTAATCAGCCTGGCAAATTTGGAAAGGGACAGTTCAGCATATCATAGTCGATAGACTTGCAGTTTGTGCATAACAGTGTGTCTTTCTCTCGGAGGGAATTCTGTATCCTGACATAGCAGATGGGAAGTCGCAGGCTCTCATAAGTTTGACTAGTTGGATGTGGGCACTGTTTGTGAGGTTAGAGGTGTGGAGATACACATTCCACCCTCGGAAATCTTCTCTGTTTGCATTGCTTCTAGCTACCTTTAAGAACTTGACTGAGATGCCTGCTATGATAAGTTTCAAAGCTCTCTCTTTTGGCAGGTTAATGTTGTCAGCAACATGCTTCTTCATGTCATTGGATTCTATAAAATGTTCCAGCATGATGTTCAACACCATTTGAAAGGCCTCCTCAGAGTTCACAAAGGTGAAGCCGCATATTGTCAAGACAAAAGATGGGAGCATGTCTTTGAAGATTTTAAAAATAATAGTGATGTCTCTTGTAGAAATTACCTCAAGCCTCACAAGATAGTCCACTTGCCCTTGCATCAACTTAGCTACTAGCATATGGTAGGGGGGAGGGAAATGGTCTGTGTCTATAGCGGACTTCTGAAGAGGGAAGGACACTTCTAGCATGACATCTTGTTCTACATGGACAAGGTTTTTATTAGTGATTGGGTCCTGTCAACAGTAGCAAGGCTGTTGAGTTTGTATTTTCCTCTAAATAGCCTCGCTTAGAGTTTTGTGGCACTGATTTTGTTCTAGGCTAACACCTGGGCCTCTGCCACTTGTATAGTGGGCCTGTCGCCAGGTAAATCTCTGGCCACCCACCATTCGAAGTAGCAGTTCTCTGCAAGCCAGATGAGTTCATAATGATGCTATTTTCTGCCCTGACATCTTGGTATATTCCGTCCTCAGGAGCCTCAACTATGATGTTCTCCAGCTGGTTGTCAAATTTGTTAGCCTGTACCAGAGGGTGTGGCTGGGTATTAGACAATGGAGAGATAAATAGAGTACCATTTATGGGGGAGTCACTCCCAGGGAAGTTGAGGGTTGACCTGTTTGGGTTTTCTTGAGATCTAATGGGGGAGTCAATCAGGATATCATCTTATTGTGTATCTGCCACTAGTGCACTGCTTTTGTCTCTGGCTGATGGATTGGAGCTCTTCTTGGACGCTTTGGTTTGGTATTCAGAACGGGAACAAGGGGACGAGTCGGTCAGTCTGGGTAAGTCCCTTTCACTACTATGAGGATGCCCCAGCTTTGCAGACATAAAAAGGTTTTGTTTTAGTGTCAGTGTTGAGAGGAGACTCAGAGTTTTGTGCTGCATGCACATTAAGCCTGATAGGTGTTACAAGGGGAGAGTTTGCTTTGGATGTGTGCTTCTTTGGTGTTCAATCTGTGATAGAATTCTGAGGAGGGCATTTTGCAATGCCCAGGTCTTGGGCCTGAACTAGATCGTGCATGGATTTAGTTAGGCTGGCATGTTGGATTCCAGCTAAGGCTATGTCCATATTATGTATCTATGGGATATCATGGTGGACAATTCGCCTGAGTACACATACTGGTTGTGGGGTATCTACTTCCTTAGTGCCTACTGGTTGGAGGTTGTCACTTAAGGTAGGACCATCAAGGTCTTTGCTGGCATGCGTAAGCATATCTTTGCTGAGGCAGGGGGATACTGGTAGATTCTGGTCCACATTGGCTACAGCAGGAGGGACAGAATCGGCACTTATAAGATATGTTTCAGGCAGGCTGCGGCATAGGACGGCTTTATATGGCAGGTATATTCTTGCAGGTGACTGCCCTAAATGCCTGTCAATAGTTCTGTAATTGTATAGTTATTTACATGTAGCTTTGTGCATCCAGTGTTGTACCGGCTGGCTTCTAGTGGTTGGAGCGGTTGAATATGCTAGTGGCCTGTTCTTGTGTCTAAATATGTATACCCCTCTGTCGAGTTTTCCATCACCTGGAGAGGTGCGTTTAATAGGTGGGATTTGAATGTTTGATGCATCCATACCATCAATTAATATATCCCTGTTAGTGACTGTGTGGTTGGATTAGGGTTTTTTTGGGGGGATATGTGCCCCAGTTTGTTTACCACTACTTCTAGCAGCCAGAAGGTGGGGCTATGGGGGAGGCACCAAAGCACAGAATCTCTATGTACCTGGGTAAGATTGCATTTATGCACAAATTCTAGTACAAAGTGAAAGACAGTGTGGGACTCAATGATCATTATTATAATATTCACTAAACCTCTCTGCAGCTGACTGCCAGGCATCTATGAAGAAATGCCTGGGTGGTTGAGGAACTCTGAGAAAAAATATTTAAATGAAATCCATGTTTTTTAGTTGGAAATATGATTGTGTAGTGCAAAGAAGTACAATAGAAATATAAATAACTGATTCACTTTAATTGATCTCTATGCAGATGCAGGACTATATTGTAATGATCCAATTGTTTCTCAAAACTATCTTCTAGTATGATTGCAGCAACTTCTTCTTATTCATTAAAGTTTTTATAATATTGATGATCTCCAAAGTTAGCTCTAAGTTGAACAAAAGGCCTTTGTGGTTGGTCTGCAGAAACTTCTGTCATAATCTGCTTTGCATGCTTGTATAAGCCAATAAAAGGATTGACTCTATAAAGCATATTTCACAAAAAGGCCATTATTTGTAGATTCAATCTAGAATTGCTTCTTGACAAAAAGCCAATTGTTGATTGTAATCATAAAAGTAGAGTTGTGTATATATAGAATAATCACCTTCAGTTGAAAGCAAAGCACCTGTCAGATAATGGAGCTCTTTATTAATTCTAAAGCTATATAGTTCAGACACATTAGTAATTGCATGGTTAATTTTGACTCTCAGAAATGTAAATGCAAAAGCAGCATTGTATTAATAGATAGATGCTTTAAAAGCATCAGAAAAAGTATAATGCTCTTGGAATAAGTCAAGCAGTTCTGATGGAGCATTTGCAAGTCTGGGCAAATCATTCTGCCCTTATAAACAGCACATGCCAAACTTTGTTATTTGTATGCAATGCATGCAAAAAAGTTTGTTAGCAGTTTGTTATATATTGCTAAGTTTAAGTGAGATCTAAATAGGAATGTTGTTTTAGAAGCTGTCTATCACAATAAATTATAAGATTAGCAGGAATTTAGGTATCTTGAGTAAAATATCTAAAGATCTTAGATGTATGAGAAAATAACCAAATATCTTAAATGAAATATCTAAGGATTTTAGATGTATGAAAAAATAACCTGTTTTTGTGAAAAAATATTGATGATAAATTGTTATCAGCAGTTTCAGAATGCAGCAAAAAAGCAAAGAAGCTGTGAAGATGCAGTAAGTCTGATGCTGTTATTCTACAAAAAAAAATGCTAGTTCAACCTGAATTGAAGCATGCTTTTTTCATTGTTCTTGTCTGGCAAATTCAAGTTCAACTTGTCACATCTAATCACCAATAATACTTGTTATTTTAGAGCATTCAAATAAAATCTAAATGTTATCTTAGAAGCTGTCTATTAAAGTAAATCATAAAGTTTGCTAGGAGTTTGTTATATTTAAATGTTATCTTAGAAGCTATCTATTAGAGTAAGTCATAAAGTTTGTTATTTGCATGCAATGCATGTAAAAAAGTTTGTTAAGATTTGTTATATTTGCATGCATCATATATAAAAAAGCTTTGATTTAGTTAGTCCACAGTTTTTTGCACTTTGCTTAAGAGGTAGAAGAAGTAACCATGATAAATCTATTTGCTATTTTATGCTTTTTTATTTCAAGCTTCTATATTTTGACAAGAAAGATTCTCTTTATTCTTTCTTAGTGGTATTGTAAGCACAAAGTCTTTGTTTAAGACTAATCGTCAAAAATATTGTCAAACTATATTATCTCATTTCTATTGCAAATAATCAGTAAATCAATCTATTACTGCTTTGATTTTACAAATAACAAATATATTATTTTTCTTGCTTGCATAAAATCAAAGAGAATTTGAAGAAAGGTAATTTAATGGCTATAAATTTCACAGCTGACTAAACAAGGCAGTCATTAGTGATAAAATTATAGATTAGTGATTTTTATGATCAAAGAAGTTTAATTACATAAGCCAAATCAGTGGCTGTGTGATAGCATAATAAGATCAGTAATAAAATCATAGTTCAAAGAAGTCTGATCATATTAAGCTAAATCAGTAGCTGTATAATAGAATCACTAATTACTAATTAAAGGTGGCTGTATATTAACAGCATAATAAAATTGTGATAGGATTAGTTGTTATATTGTGACATAGCATGCATGATAAAATCAGTGATCACAGATCAAAAGTGGCTGTGTAATGATATAATAAGATGATGGGATTATAACAAGTCAAATTAGTGGCTGTGTAATTATCATGACAATTTGCTCATCAAATAAATATAAATACAAATAAATAAAATATTTTCAAATAAATAGTTGCGTTTTAGCAGTGTGATATTTAGTGTATATATTTTGTCCTCAACAGTTCTTTGGTTGCTGTGCAATGACTAAATTAAATTTTTAAACAAGACGATAAAATGTCTTTGACAAAGTTTTTATAATCAACATCTTAAAAGAGGATTTGAAAAAAGAGAATTTGATTGCACTTACTTAGACAAAAGACATGAGCAGCTTCATTAATGATATTTATTTGTTTTTATTTGTCTTTATATTTATCCTTTATGCTTACTTTAAAAGCTTCTTATAATCTAATTTTAAGGGCCTCAATATAAATATTATTAATATAATATAAATACAAACAAATAATAGTATTAATATGAAGCAGTAAGATAGAACTTGTACATCACCCACTACGTTAGGTGATGAAAGTGTTACAAAAATATTACATTTGGTAGTAATTCAATAATAACTTTTTCTGTAGTGCATGTGAGTTTAATCGGTAACATAGAGTTCTTCAGAACACATTTTGGAAAAACACTGTGAAGACGATTGCTAGAACATTCAGTTAACAAGATTTTATAATACTATCTTTGTCAAAATTTTGATGATCTCAGAGATAATCTCATTGATAAAGCATGTCAAAGACACGTGTCAGAGGTGTGTGTCCCAGCAACTCATACATAATAAAAGCAAGCACGAAGGGACTCTTAAGGCTTGCAAAAAGTTTTGACAACTGTTAATGCAAATACAATGAAGCAACAGCCTTTAGCAGGGTTGGAATCAGAAACATCTCCTATGCAAACAATGATAAATGCAAAGGATGATGCAGAAAAGGCACAACAGCAGCATGAAAGTCTGAAGAAAGCTGCTTGGGTAGAAGAGTGTAACAGAGTCACACTTGTTACTAGTGTCAACAACGCTATAAACATTCATTAGAGTATTATGTAAGACAACATCTTGTATTCACTCTAGTTCTAGTCAATCCGATACTGCGGTCTGATTCAGCACTGTGTGATACACACAAGATTGTTCTAGCTCATAACCTACCTTTACATTTTTTTGAATCTTCTGCTATTAGCTTTAGACTCTAGGCTTGTTACCGACTAGGCAACTCTCATCAAACCCTCTTGATTTCTGTTGGCATTACATCGAAAACATGCTTCCATGACTGGCTCTCTTGATCTGGACCCTCCATTCCTACCTGTGCTTCAAGCTGTAAAGACGCAATCTGCATCTGCATACCAACCTCTGCCAAAGCAGGATGAAAAGATACCTTACGATGTCAGCATGAGCTTTGGAATGCCAGGTGGGCTATCCGTATCATGGATGATGTCCATTGTATGGCCTGGTGGTAAACCAAGAGAGAGATCTGTGGTCTTAGGAGTGTCGCTGCCAGCGAGCCAAATGCCTTCACTGATGTATCCAGTACTGCCCAAGAGCGCATCAGCTCAGTCCGAAGATCAACCAGACCTTACCCAGTACTCGGATATGGTACAAGGCAGCACGTTCATGCATAGTACTCCATTTCGGACGTCGCTAACTGAGCAACATTTGGAGTATGTGGCAGATGCGGCCACTGAACCAGGACCGTCATTGTTGACTACACAAGAACAGAAGCAAGGACCAGCAATAGTGGTCAGTAGGGGGGACAACAAGGTCGTGAGGGTGGAAAAGGCATTGCCAGTGCCTGGACTTCCAGAGTTGCACAGGAGGGCTGGCAAACAGCTGCAGGTGAGGCATGAAGGCCTCAGGAGAGTGCTGGACTTAGAATCTGAGCTGGAAACCTCAGATGATGAGGAAAGCAAGAGGTCGCATTTGACCCTGTCTATCCAGCTCTAGTTAGTATTGGATCAATATCCAGCGGTTGTGAAGGAATCGACGTGAAAGCGTCTGCAGCTTTACGTAGTAAAGCATCTACAGTTACTGTTACGATGTACCTCAAGCAGATTTGACTGAATATATCAAATTGTTTGTGCATATCTTCGAACTCAAAGTGGTGGAATACCTCAAGTGCAAAGCGGCACAAGAGTCAGCAGTCTCAATGGCCACTCTGGCTGACTCAGTGGAATGCAAAATGAGCGTGCGCTGACCAGCACCATTAATTGTGGATGCAATGGAATTACTCAATGCGCCTCGTCAGGCCAATGAGTCTCAGTAAGACTACATTAAGCGTCAGAATGCTGCAAACTGGCAATGTGTTGTCAGCAGAGTGCCTCAGGAGGCATTGTCTGAGGTAGAGACTGTGACGACAACACCGGCAGAGCCAGAGGCACTACTTGCAGTGCAAGAGGTGAAGACACCTCAAAAGCAGATCACTATCAAGAAAGAGGTGGACAAAGTCCACATTCTTGAGGAGCAAACATGACCACGACCTGTAGTGCGACGCGTCTACCTAGTGGACAACTGGAATGAACACGTTAATTACCAGAGAATATGCAACCAGGACTTGCGCAATCATGGTGAGTCGTTGATTGATGATCAGGGGGTAGCCTTTGAAGGGTGTGAGGGTGTAACACCTGTCAATGACATGTGGTGACAATTTGTGGCTGGAACTGCTGAACCGGACAGAGATCTGGGTGGTAGTGATGATAGTAGTGATCACTATGAGAAGAGGGAGCCAAATTGTTGCAATAACAACGGTGATGGTCATGATCATAGGGAAAACAATCGAGACAATAATAATCATTGTAATGGTGGCAGGCATGGTGGTGGATTACCAGCAAAGCAAGAAGTGAGGCAACAGCCCACTCCACAGCTGGAAAGAACGGCCAATGAACACCTGTTTTGCAGTCCAAGTTGTGTGAAAATATGCCTAGAATGAATGAGGCAGTCAGGATCCATATAAGTCATATGCATAACCATCTCACTCGTCTGGTGGATGACTCCCTTGGAGTCAGGTTTAAATTCCCTGTGGAGGTAAGTCTCTGCAAATCTGATGGTAAGCACATACATGCATATGCTGGAAGGCATAGGTTCTTCCAATTGGAGGACTGGGCCATGGATGTCTGCTACCACCTGATAGCCTGCTGTTATGGTGGAGATGACATGTGTCAGGTTCCGCTGAATCGGGGGCTTTCTGGGAAAGCGACGCCCTTACGATGCGGACTTGATCTACGGTTACTCGGGTGTCTGGAACTCCGGGGCTAGGACTCCGGGGTTCAAGACGAGGACAGGGGTAATCCCGGGAGAGGGAACTAGAGTCCGGGGGTTTTTGGATGAGAGTGGCTGGGAGCTAGAGGGGGTCGAGTCGTGAACCGGAGGTTCTAAGACGAGACCAAGTTAGTAACTTAAGAGTCGCGAAGTGCGTACCAAAGCTTAGAGCACGCGAATACTAAGGCGTGCCAGTCGAAGCGTACCAAACAAGGCGTACCAGTCAAACAGAGGGCACGCAATATCCAAGTAACAGTTATGCAAAGTATGTAATATCAAGACTAGCGAATACAACCAGGGACTACGCTATAAGTACTACGGGACCGGGTCTCGGGGTTCTGGGATGTCTGGGATGGGTTCCGGGGTTTATTGAGTAGCGGCAGGGGCTGTATACCGGGATCGCGCGTGTGGGGCGCGCGATCAATTGGCGCGGATGGAGCCGTGATGCGTGATGCGTGATGGCCGGCACGAGTCGCGTGATCTGATCGTTGATCGGGGCTGGAGATGGCTGATGGCGGTCCTTGATGCGCGTGATGGCGGTGTCGGCGGTCGTGATGGCGGGGCGTGTCCTGTGGGGTCGGAGGGAGGGTCCCGGAGGGTGTTCCGGGGGTGTCCCGGGGTGGGCCCGGAGGGGAGGGGTCGTGACAGTAGCAGCACGACAATCAGCTTCTTCAGGGTCAGCAAGCAAAATAACATCTTGAATGTTGAATAAAGTTGTGTCTCCAAAGCGGCCCTTGTAGATGCTGACTGTGAATGTAGCAATAACAGCGGACCAGTTTGCCACATCAACGTATGCATGAGGCAATGACTGATATTTTTCAAGGTTGAATTTTTGGTGTCGCCCATCATAAACTGGTACTAGAATTGTTATTCAATTATAATAAGCCATAATAGAAAAAAGTGGGTGAATTTTATGTCTTATCTGAATCTCTGTATGGTCTTACTGGGGTCGGAGGGAGGGTCCCGGAGGGTGTTCCGGAGGTGTCCCGGGGTGGGCCCGGAGGGAAGGGGTCGTGACATCACCCCCCCTTCAGCGCCGAGACCCTCCGAGGCGCGCGTAGCTGGTGGTTCGGGCCAGGGTCCAACCGTGGGATCCGGCACCTGACTTGCCACGTATTGAAAAAAATTTTTTACCATCAAGTTCAACCATGTTGCGTACTCCAACGCATTCGCCGACGCCCCCGCAAACGAACGAGATCGCGCCCCTCATGGCGTGGGAAGCCCGGGACGCTCGTTACCGGGCTCGCCTTGACCGGGAGCGCGTGGCGGCGCTCGTCGAGCAATGTGAGTACTCCCGCGCCGCCCCTTTACCCCACTAACCTTTCCTTTTCAGAACAACGCAACATTCCGGCCCCGGAGGCGGGTCCCAGCCGACTCCTGGAGCCTGTCCCTGGTGCGGGTCCCGGGGGTCCTTCGGGTGCCAGTCGTCCTGCGCCCACTTTTGCCCGGATGACCGTGCGTCCCCCCCGTCCCCCTCCCCCTCCTCGTCCTAGGCTGGTCGCCCCTCGCTTCCGTCGCTCCGGGATGGCGGTGGGGGCCATTTCCGAGGTCCCGGAGGCCCAGCGCGTTGAGTGGGCCAACGCGACGCAGGAGGCCTTCGAGGGGGCGCTGGTGAGGCCCCGGGGCTTGCCTCCCCATGCCTGGTGTGTCAGCAACGGGCCGGTAAGTGGTTTCATACCTCTGGTTTCGAGGCTGACCCGGGTGCCTAGTGCCTCCACTGTGCGCGACGCTCAGTGCTGTGCTCATTTGAGGTCCCGTCCCCCTTGTCCCGACGCGACACCGGGGTGTGCGAGGCGTGCCGCGATAACCATGAGCGGTGCTCCGTCTCGGCTCTTTGGAGGGCGTATTGCGTGTCACGGGAGCAGGGGTGGCCGCTGGGGGGGATTACCCGGAGGATGGGGGTTGAGGAGCGCGATTGGGTGGCGGAGCCGGCGGGGGAGGCGGTGGAGCCGGCGGGGGAGGGGCCTGCAGCGCCCGCGGAGGTGGCCAGTGGGGGGTTGAGGGGTCAGGGGGTCGTCCGGGTGGGGGGCCGGGGCCGGCCCGTGGTATTGATCACGCGCCGGGCCCCTCGGTCCGTCGTCCGGGGGCAGGGGGGGCACCTGGACAAGGGGAAGCGGAGGGCGTCGCCCAGTCCCTCCCCGGGGCCTTCCAAGAGGGCGCATTTGCCTTCCCCGGCTTCCTCCCCGCATCTTTCCCCGGCAGCGTTCTCGCCTTTGTCGGGGCAGCCCTTGGGGGCGGATGTGGTGGCCCCTCACGAGCGCCCGGGGGAGTTCGAAGAGGGTGGGGAGGAGGCCGTCGCGCGTCGGGAGTCCGAGGCGGGCCGGGAGACGCTTCGATTGTTGGAGGAGGCTCGGGTAGCTCGGGGGGAGGTGGAGGCGGAGCTGGAGGCGTTGAGGGCGAGGTTGGGGCAGGGGGTGGGGATCCCGGAGCGGACCCCCTCAGGACAGGAGCTGGTGGAGGGTCTTTGCCGCGATGTGGTGGTCTCGCGGATGGCATCCTTGAGTGAGTCCACTGCTGCTCGCCTACTTCCTTCTGCTGACGTCTTCAGGCTGGGCCCGGGAGCACCGCTTGCTCCTGGACGGGGCTGCCGCGGCCCTTGCTGCATTACAGGAGGGGCAACGCCCGGAGCTGACGACCCCGGGGGTGGAGCGCGGCCTCGACCTCCTGGGGCGGCTGGTGGTTGCTCACCGGCGAAGAAACGTGCCCGCCCCGGGCTCCTGGTTCGAACGCGTGTTGGACGAGGGCGAGCCTCTTCCATCGTGGGAAGCGCTGGCCGAGGAGGTCTGGTGGGAGCGCGGTCCGGAGGGGGTAGGGGAGGGCTTCCGGGGCTGGCCGCGGGGAGGGGGGTAGTGAGGGGGCTCCGGTTAGGGTGCGGTATTTTTGGTGCTTTCTTGTCGTCTTCGTACGCCCATTTCGCTGACCTGTGTAATAATGTACTTGTAGAAAATGTACATACTTGGTTTCACGTAGTAATAGTGGTGTAAGTAAAGTGGCGGGGTAGCTGAGAAGAGTACCTTGCCCATAATCCGGGGCGCTACTGTAAAAAGAAGGAAAAACTAGAAGGGATTAGGATCTAGAAAGGAAAAACAGAAAGTATACGTGGGAGTTGAATCCCTGATGAGTCCAGAGGCGGGGGTTACGCCCACTACTGCCGTCTGTGAGTCCTGCGCCCGGGAGGATCGTTTCCCAGGCGCCGCTGTTGGAAGTCCCGGAGTTTGTCGAGGACGCCTTCGAGGTTTCGGCGTGGTTCCCAAGTGTCGTCTTCCGGGCCGTATCCCTTCCACCGTACGAGGAAGTGGGGTCGTCCACGAATGTTCCGGAAGTCGAGGATGTCTTCAACCTCGTAGTGGTACTCGTCCTCGACCTCGACCGGGGGAGGGGGCTCGGAGCGTCGTTCAGGGAAGGGATCCGGGGGGTGTCGTTCCAGGAGGCGGACGTGGAATACTGGGTGCAGACCTTTTAGTCCCGGGGGGAGCTCGATTTGTAGGCGTGGGACGAGACCTTCTTCAATATTTTGAACGGGCCGAGACGCTTGTGATTGAGTTTTGGGGAGGGCCGGCGGGTGCGGAGGTGGAGACCTTCTTCAATATTTTGAACGGGCCGAGACGCTTGTGATTGAGTTTTGGGGAGGGCCGGCGGGTGCGGAGGTGTCGTCGATCTAACCATACCTTTGTCCCGGGGGCCCAGTCGGGGGTGTCTTCCCATTTCCGGTCGGCGTGTTTTACGTAGGCCCGGTTTGCGGTGTCGATCTCTTCCCGGAGGAACTCGTGGAGGGATTGGAGATCCCGGGCGACCTCGTGGGCGGCGTGCGACGGGATGTCCCGGAGCGAGAGCGTCAGTCGAGGGTGGTATCCCTTGTTGGCAAAGAAGGGTGATACCCCGGTGGCAGAGTGTGGCGTGTTGTTGTAGGTGAACTCGGCCAGGGGGAGCTCGGTGCGCCAGTCGTCCTGCAAGTAGTTGACGTACAGTCGGAGGTACTGCTCGAGAGACTGGTTGACCCTTTCGGTTTGGCCGTCGGTTTCGGGGTGGTAGGCGGTAGAGAGGTTAGTCTTTACTTCAAGTGCCTTATACAGGGAAGTCCAAAACTTGGACACGAAGAGAGGGCCACGGTCGGAGACGATGTCGTCCGGGAGACCATGCTTGGCGAAGACGTGCTCGAGGAACAGCCGGGCGAAGTCCGGGGCGGTATCCGTGGTGTGGCAGGGTAGGAAGATGCCCTGTTTGGTTAGCCTGCACACAACGACGAGAATGGCATCGAACCCTTCAGATTCCGGGAGCTCGACGATGTGGTCCAGAGATATTGAGGACCAGGGGCGTCGTCCGACCGGCAGGGGTTTCAGGAGTCCGTACGGTCGGTGTCGGGGGACCTTGGCCCGGAGGCAGGGCTCGCACGATCGAATGTAACGGGTCACGTCCTTCTTCAACCCTGGCCAAAAGTAAGTCCGGGAGATGAGCTGGAGGGTCTTACGTATTCCAGGATGTCCCCGGAGTTTGTGGTCGTGGTGTTGGCGGAGGACGTCGTAGCGAAGTCAGGCGTGATCCGGGACGTAGATGCGGCCGTCCCGGAGGAGGAGTTTCTCGTCGGGGGACAAGGAGAAGGCGGGGTCCCGGTCGGTTCCGTCGGAAGGGTTTCGGGGGTCATGATCGGTGAAGTACTTGTCTCGGGGAGCGCGGCGGATCTGGTTCAGGGTTCCTTCGTCGTTTAAGATCAGTACGGCATTCAGATGTTCGGGAGGGATCACCATGCGATGATTGAACGCATTGCGTTCCGCCTCGAACGACTTCTTGGGATAGACGTCCGGACGACGGGTGAGGGCATCGGGTTTAGCTCCGAGTCGTCCCGGGCGGTACTGGATCGTGAAGTCGTATTCCGAGAGGACCTCGGACCATTGGGCCTGCCGTCGACTAAGCTGCTTGGTCGTGGTGAAGTACTGCAGGTTGTTGTGATCCGAGTAGACCTGGATCCGGTGCCGGGCTCCCTCGAGGTAGGCTCGCCATTGCTTGAAGGCTTTGACGATGGCGAGGAGCTCCTTGTCGTAGATGTCGTAGTTGAGCTCGGCGTCGATCATGGACCGGGTGTAGAAGGCAACAGGCCGGGGTTCCCCTCCGTCAGGTTCCATCTGCGAGAGGATCCCGGCGATGGCGTAGTCGGAGGCGTCGCATTCCAGGATAATCGGGAGGGTCGGGTCGTAGTGCCGGAGTACGGGGGCGGTCGTGAAAGCCTCCTTGAGCAGGTTAAAGACACTCTGGCACTTACTGTCCCAGTTCCAGGCGACGTCCTTGCGCGTGAGCCGGTTGAGGGGTTTCGTGATACCGGAGTAGTTATCTATGAACCTCCGGTAAAAGTTAGCGAAACCCAAGAAAGACTGTACTTCCTTGATGTTCCGGGGCTGCGGCCAGTTGACGATGGCCTCGACCTTGTGGGGGTCCATGCGAACGCCATTCGGGGATACTATGATGCCAAGATACTCAACCTCTTCCGTATGGAATGAACACTTCTCGGGCTTGGCGTGGAGGTTGTGCTCCCGGAGGCGCTTGAGGACTTGCCGGACATGCTTCTGGTGATCCTCCGGTGAGTCGGAATAAATGAGGATGTCGTCCAGGTAGACGATCACGAAGACGTCACTCATGTCGTGGAAGATGTCGTTCGTGAAGTATTGGAACGTGGCGGGGGAGTTAGTCATTCCGAAAGGCATTACAAGGTACTCAAACAGACCATACCGCGTGCGGAACGCGGTTTTCCACTCGTGTCCCGGGGCGATGCGGACGTTGTTGTATCCGGAGCGGAGGTCGATCTTCGTATAAACCTTGGCACTGCGGAGTCGATCGACCAGATCGCCAATGAGCGGGAGCGGGTAGCGGTTCTTCTTGGTGATCTTATTGAGTCCCTGGTAGTCGACACAGAGTCGGAGCGAGCCGTCCTTCTTCTTGGCGAATAGAACCGGGGCTCCGGCGGCGGAGGCGGAGGGTCAGATGAATCCCTTACCGAGCATTTCGTTGAGGTAGTCCTTGAGAGCCCGGAGTTCGACCTCCGACATGTTGTAGACCTTGCCGAAAGGGGGGGTGGCTCCTTCCTCGAGGTCGATGGTGTGATCATAGGGGCGGTGAGGGGGGATCTCCTTGGCGTCTCCTTCGGAGAATACGTCAGCGAACTCGTGATACTCCGGGGGAACTACTTCTCGGAGGATTTGCTCCTCGGTTTTCGGTTCCGGGGGAATAGCGTCCCCTCGTAGGTGTTCTTCCGGGAGAGAAGGCGAGGTGTGCAGCTGAAACGTGGGAGTCCCATCCCTCATGAGGCGGGCGAAGGGGGCGGCCCCAATGATCCTAATGTCGAGTGCGCTCGGGTCGATCGGTGTTGCGGAATCATCGGCCGGAGCGGGTGTGACGCGTGTCTGAGACCGGCAGGGGTAGTTCGGCCCCTTGTACTTGTTCCGAGGAATGTTTGGGGGTCGATCGGGGGCCTTGCGGTCTCGGATGGGCGGGGGTGGTGCATGCGTGGGGGGCGCGGCAGTCGTTCCGGGGATGTCGGGCGTCAGGTCGCTTCCTAGAGCCCGGAGGTGCACGGCGGTCGAGGAGTGGTCTTCGGGTCCCGGGAAGGTCATGGTGAGCGTCCTCCAGTCGATGTCGGGGTTCGTGTCGCGCAGCCAGGGTAGTCCCAGCACCATCGGGGTCGATTCGTGAAGTCACGTGACCAGGAAGTCGGAAGTGAACTCGTAGTTGTTGTCCAGGGTCACGCGTCCCGAGTGAGACCTTTGGATGGGGCCGGAGGAGGAGGGGGTGCCGTCGAGGCGTTGCAGGCAGAGGGGCTGGTCGAGGGGGTCGTGGGGGAGGTCGAGAGCGTCGCTGATGAATACTCCGGTGGCTCCGCTGTCGATGAGGGCCGAGACTGGTCCTGGGGCGCCGTCCAGCCTGGCATTGATGACGAAGGATCGGGATGAACGGGACTGGAGTCCGGGGGGTGGTGGAGGCCCGTCCTTCGGGGTAGGGTTGGAGGGGTGGGGGATGTCGAAGGAAAGTTGCTGGTCGTCGGGGGTCGGGTCCTGGGTCAGGCGAAGGGTGAGGTGTCGCCAATCGATGCGGGGGTTAGTGTCCCGGAGCCACGGGAGCCCTAGGACCAGGGATGCGGAAGGGTGGAGTTTGGTTATCAACATCCGGAGGGTGTGAGTCTGTCCGTTGGTGAAGGTAACGGGCATACGCACAAAATGAGTGATGTCCCCCGCCGTAGAGGCGTCGCCGTCGAAGAGGCAGAGTCGTACCGGGACCGGGAGTCGCTGGGCGGGTTCCGGGGCGAGGGTAGACCATGCTTCGTCGATGAAGTTGTTGGTGGCGCCGCTGTCGACGAGGGTGTTGAGGGGAGTTCCGGAGGGGGTGAGGCGGGTTTTGAGGAGGAGGGAGTGCGAAGAGTGGGAGGGTAGGTAAGCCGTGAGGGTGTCCTGTATGAGCGTCGTAGAGCGAAGATGTGAGACCGGGGCGGAGAAGACGTCGGGGTCGATTCCGCGATTTAGGGCGTCTTCCGGGTCTAAATCGCCGGGTCGTTTTCCGAATACTCGTAGGTGGCGTCCTCCCCTTCGAAGGTCCAGGTGGCACGTCCCATGACCTGTTGTTTGGGGCACTCGGAGATGAAATGATCTTTCTCACCACAGAGTATGCAGACACCCTCCCTTCTCCGTCGTTCCTGCACATCCGTCGGGACTTCGATCCAGGGTCGTCCCTTCTTCAGAAGCCGGTTGGCTCGGAGGGCCTCCTCGTCCCGTTCGTCGTCGCAGTCGAAGTCTTCGGGGTCTTCCGGGGGTTCCTCGGGGCTTGGCACGTCGCCCGGGTCGTGGGCGGCCACGGCGGCGTTGAGTTGGGCCTGGGGGCGGGCGCCACTGCCGGGGTTAGCATTGGGCGGGCCGCGACTCACCGGGGGTCGGCCGCCAGGGAACGCGGGGGGACCGGGGTTTCGACCTTGGGGGTTGGGGGTTTCGCCGGAGCTGTAAGGGCGACCTCTAGAGGCTGTGGCTCAGTCACACAGCTGGCAGAGGGAGATCCAAAGTGTATTAGAATATATACTGACAATATCAAGGTAGCTACTCACCTGGCAGAGGGAGATCCAAAGAGAACAAGTCTGGGGATTCCCTATGCCAGGTTGGACGCTTCTGGGGCCTCTGAAGCGTGGGAAACAACTGTACAGTACAACAAAACCTTAAAAACTCGAAAATTGACTAACCAAACAAGTGTGCAAACAAGGGAGGAAAACTCCGGACTTTAGAAGTCAGAAAGGCAAACTCCGGCTTATCTAAGCAGCCTGGAGCGGTGCTGAAGAGCCCACACTTGTCTGAGTGATAGCTAAAGAACCAGAGCACCTCAAAGGTTGAGAATAGTACCAACAGATAGTGTTGAAGAAGTAGTAACAGCAAAATGAGAGAATGGTAGAAGAAATAAGGAAGTGAATGAAAGGAGAGTGAAGAAATAAGGAGTGAAAGAAGAAAGGAATGAGGGGTCCCCTGACAGGAGGGCCAAGGGGGTCCTCCTCTAGGGTTCCAGGGGGGTCGGGAATTCGAGTACTCGCTGCGGTCTTCCCAGTAGCGTTGGTCGATCTGCATGACGAGGGCCTTGTATCCGTCGTAGGAGGGTTGTTTCGGGGCGAGTCGGAGGACGTCCTTGATACGTTGTGGGAGGGCGCGGCGGAGGGCGTACCGGAGGGCGCTGTAATTCCAACCTGTCTCGTAAGCTTCCTTTTCAAAACGTATGATGAAGGTTGTGAAACGTTCTTCAGAGCGCATCCGGAGGTTGAAGAGGTTGTCCTCGGCCTCGGCCACGGTGTCGTATATCCCGAACTTCCTGGAGAACTCGTCGAAGAAGGCTTGCCAGCGAGCAAGTGCCAGGTTGTTGGGGTCGAACTGGATGAGGGCCGTGTAGTGATCGAAGGCGATCCCCTGGAGGTATGATGCGGCAAAGGCCACCCAGGAGCTGTCAACCTGAAACGTGAGCGGCTTTGTCTGGAACGTATTGAGACACTGGGTGAGGAAGGTACGCCATTTTCGGGGGTCCCGGCCTGTGAAAGCGTCGGGCTTTTGGATGTCCAGTCGTCCTTCGCGGGCAAGGGTGTCGCGAGCGTCATCCGGCCCGGCAGCGTTGCGGGGAGGGGGGCCAGCATTGTAATAGTAGTAATAGTGATTACCCCCCCTCCTTGAGGAGGAAAAGCGCCAGCGTTGCGGGGAGGGGGGCCAGCATTGTAATAGTAGTAATAGTGATTACCCCCCCTCCTTGAGGAGGAAAAGCACCAAGGGCGGGGCCCCACCCGCCGGGAGGTCCTCCTCCGGGTGGCTCACCTGGGGGTCCACGCCCGGGAGGTCCGTTGTCCCAAGGGGGTTCGTTCCTGCCAGGAGGGGGCCCGGGTCTCCACGCAGGGGGTGGCGGAGGTGGAGGGCCTGGGGGTCGTCCTCGAGGTTCAGCTGGGGGTGGCGGAGGCGGTCGGGGAGGGTTCGGCGGTGTCGGGTCGGGCGGAGGGGGGTTAGGTGCTGGGTCGGGTGCCAGGTTGCGCGGGGGACGTTCAATCCGGGAGGGTCGGGCTTGCATCGGGGGTCGCGGGGGGTTCCGTAGGTCGAAGTGGGATGGCGGGTCGCGGCGGAAGTTGCGTTCCGGAGGGGCCGGGGCTGAGGGAGGGGGCGGGAGGCGGTTTGTCGTTGCCACGCGTGAGCTCGTCAATGTAGCATAGCGTGTCGTCCGTGCTAGGGGTGTCCGCGTGAGGTCTACCGGGGTTCGCCGGGGCCGGGGGTCGGGCGTTGTCTGTTTGCGGGAGGGGTTCCAGGGGTCTCTGAGGCTGTCCCCAGGTCTCGAAGGTGCTAGGAACGGAGTTAGCCCTGCGGTGAGTTGACAAGCCTACCGTGCGGGCAGCGGGTTGGTCGAAGAGGCCTCCCGTCGGGTTGAGGGACCGCAATATGGCTGAGGCGTTTTGCCGTTCTTCCCATTGTCGTTGCTCCGGAGTGGGGACCGTGGGGGCTGCCGGGGCTGCTGGGGCCGGTTCCGGGGGTTCCCAT
The DNA here is from genome assembly GCA_027475525.1 of Macrolepiota albuminosa. Classification (NCBI taxonomy): domain Eukaryota; kingdom Fungi; phylum Basidiomycota; class Agaricomycetes; order Agaricales; family Agaricaceae; genus Macrolepiota; species Macrolepiota albuminosa. The sequence goes on along the minus strand of JAMWFC010000046.1, from coordinate 169,146 downwards.
CGAATGTGAATCGAGCGACCTGGGTCCGCGGGGTCGTTGATGGGCCGAGGGGAGGGGGACGTGTGGACTTCGTCGAGCAGTTGCTGTAATTCTTCCCGGAGGATCGTGTTGCGCCTATACTTTACCATGGTTTGCTCCGGGAGTTCTCCTCGCGTGAGGCGATCCCCGAATTCGACCAGGCAGTGAGCCCATTCCTCTGGAGTGCCCTCGAAGTCGTCGTGTCCGAATTCCACGAGCAGCGTTCTGGTCCGTTGCGCGAAGTCCTCTGGCGAGATCCTGAGGGAGCGGAGTACCTCGTCCCGTTGCCGTTCATACTCCTTGAGGCGTCGTCATCCCATTGGCGAGGGAGGGGTCCGAGCGGGTGGAGCGGCGGCCGGGTAATGACAAAGGGGGTAGTCGGGGTAAGTGGGTCCTCGGGGTTCTCGGGGTTGGGGGACGGGGCGCTGGTAACCGTAGTAGGGGGTGGGTGCAAAGGGGCCCTCGCTGGGGGGAATCGGGCGAGGTCCACTGGGTACAGGTGGGGTCTCCGGCAGGCCCCCGGGGATGCTCCGGTACGAGGGGACCTCCACGGGTCGCGCCATGGCTAAATTGGGCGGGGGGGCCCAGCTGGCTGAGGGCCCCAGGTCGTAGAGGGACGGGTCGGGGGCCCAGTGGCGGTGGAGGTATGGAGGTTCGTACAGGAGAGGTGGGTAGACGGGGCGGGGGGTCTGCGCGGAGTAGTGGTCGGGTACCGGGCGTCCGTAAGGGTCGGTCTGGTACCCGGTGGGGTAGTAAGTGTGAGTATACGTAGCCATCAAGAACGGTGTAAGGAGAGAGTCTTGATATTATGTCAGGTTCCGCTGAATCGGGGGCTTTCCGGGAAAGCGACGCCCTTACGATGCGGACTTGATCTACGGTTACTCGGGTGTCTGGAACTCCGGGGCTAGGACTCCGGGGTTCAAGACGAGGACAGGGGTAATCCTGGGATAAGGGACTAGAGTCCGGGGGTTTTGGGTGAGAGTGGTTGGAAGGTTAGAGGGGGTCGAGTCGTGAACCGGAGGTTCTAAGACGAGACCAAGTTAGTAACTTAAGAGTCGCGAAGTGCGTACCAAAGCTTAGAGCACGCAAATACTAAGGCGTGCCAGTCGAAGCGTACCAAACAAGGCGTACCAGTCAAACAAGGGGCACGCAATATCCAAAGTAACAGTTATGCAAAGTATGTAATATCAAGACTACCGAATACAACAGGGAGCTACACTATAAGTACTACGGGGCCGGGTCTCGGGGTTCCGGGATGTCTGGGATGGGTTCCGGGGTTTATTGAGTAGCGGCAGGGGCTGTATACCGGGATCGCGCGTGTGGGGCGCGCGATCAATTGGCGCGGATGGAGCCGTGATGCGTGATGCGTGATGGCCGGCACGAGTCACGTGATCTGATCGTTGATCGGGGCTGGTGACGGCTGATGGCGGTCCTTGATGCGCGTGATGGCGGTGTCGGCGGTCGTGATGGCGGGGCGTGTCCTGTGGGGTCGGAGGGAGGGTCCCGGAGGGTGTTCTGGGGGTGTCCCGGGGTGGGCCCGGGGGGGAGGGGTCGTGACAACATGGACCAGGAAAGAATATTCGTGCTATATGAATTTATGGAGGGAGAGGCTTGGAATTGGTTCCGTTGCCATGTCTTCCACATTAATCACGACAAACTGCATTGGACATTTAAAGAAGTCCTGATAGGACTGTATAATCACTTTGTCAATGCTATGACAATGCAGGAAGCTCAGAATACCTTTAGAAAGGCAGTGTATGACACTAAGACTAGCGTCCAGACATTTTATAATGACCTGGTGGGTCATGCACAGGATATGGCCATCTATCCAGACAAATACACCATTCATGAGACATTCCTGGACAGAATATCCGCAGACATGAGGAGAGCGTTAATACATGATGACAATCTGTCTCCGGAGGTCAATACTGTGACTGAATTTTTGCTGTATGCCATTTGTTATGAGCAGTCGACACAGACTGCAAATTATTATGAGCAGCATAGTTCACACTGAGGATCTGTGAACTGTCAGGCAGTGAAGGTGGGGACCTTCCTGGCCAAATGGTCAGAGATGGAGAACAATTGCAATCCGTGATTTGTCATCTGCAAGACAATTTCTGAAGGCCAACAGCCTTGATCGAAGCCTGCTGGATATTTGCCAGCAAAAGATAATTGACCTGTTTCAGGTCAAAACTAAGTGGCAGCTAGAGGGGGTGTAGTGAATATAGAGCCAAGGATAAGTTCTTGGGAAGAATTCCCAATGGCTTGGGGGTGAAAGTGTGAGGGCTGCTCGATATTGAGCGAATGAATTTGTGCTTCAGAGGAGCACTCAGCCACTGCACTTACTATTTGTATGCCATGAATACAGTGCTGATAGGAGCTGACACCAATAGAGCAGCATCATATGAGTATGCCTCTGGCTAGCGTGCCCACATCCCGGGTATGATTGTATACAAGCACGGCCCACACAGTCTTCCCCACACTCTGTTAGAGCTGGACTGGCTCTACAAGTATTATATGAACATTCATGTTCCATGTCGGAACAGAATTGTTGCCTATATGTTGATCATGGAGCTTCAGATGTTTGCATCCATTAGAGTATTATATAAGATAACATCTTGTATTCACTCTAGTTCTAGTCAATCTGATACTGTGGTCTGATTCAGCACTGTGTGATACATACAAGATTATTCTAGCTCATAACCAACAGTTACAGGAATATAGAAATTGGGACAGAAAAGGAAGATACTCATGATGAGGTAGAAGACAGAGCAATGATAGATGATGAGGAAATTCATGGAGAAATTCTTGATAAAGAAGATGAAGAAGATGAATCTTCTATGCTGAATTTTTCAGGAGCTGGAGTAGCAGGTTTCACTGCCAAAATTCATGATTCAGAATCTAGCAACCCTCCAGGAAAAGAAGATGTACAAATGGCCTACAATGATCTATCTAATCATCTCAAGCCTCACCAAAAAGGATGCCAGGGGTACACTGATCCCCATCTTGATGAATGGACATGCACATGTCTTCAGGCAATGAAAATGTTGCTATAGACTTTTGTCAGCACTGATGTTATCTGAATCAAGACTTTCTTACATGTTTCTCTCATAAATGGTCATGGAAAGGATTGGGCTTGTAAACTCTAAAAATAGTGCTGCAAATACAAATATGATTGCTCCAAGCTTCCACAAAATTCTTATAGAACTTGGAAGCAGTCATTGTTAACAGCTCATGAGGATATTCATCAAGAAATTATGCTGCACTTACAAAGCATTAGAAAACATGTTTGCACTCAGGATATTGTGGACTATCTTGATCAAAGTAATGTGAAAACATGTCTCAAGCTTAAAAAAATGATTTTGTTAAGTACAACACAGCAATGGATGGTTGATATAGGATTGATATAGGATATTGATGGCAGCGCTGATGATGGTCATACAACATCACCACATGTGATGTAGTGGGTCATGTATAAGTTCTATCTTAACAAATAGGCATCAAGCAGGCATCATAATGCACAATAAACATTAATAAAAATGGTGATAAAATGGTGGTGACTGCTAAATATCTCATATCTATTGAGGCATTGGCAAAACACAATATGAGTCTTCTTTTTGAACAGGATTCCACTTCTATTTTCTTTTCATCCACCATTGAATTGCTCCATGACAAACCTATGCAGGCCATTATTTACAACAGACTATCTTTTCTATATTGCAATTTTATATTACTAAATGCAATAGATATCATCATGGTGACATCAGATGTCTTTTTTTAACACATTCTACTGACTTTAAATCTCTGATATCAAAGGTTAGGCCACCTTAATTAAGATGCCATATGAGCTGTCTTGACAAAGAACTATGTATTAGAAACTGAATATATCAGACTTTTCAAAGACAACTGCTGTATTTCATATATTATAAGGAAACAACTAGCATGTCTATATGACCATTTTCAAAAATATGCAACACAAACCTGCAAATTAATCTACATGGATTCCTGTGGACTGTTTTTCATTCAATTGATAAAAAAAAAATTGAACCATTTTATATGATGCTTGACAATTATTGTAATTTTGGAGGCACTGCACTAATAACAACTAAAGACAAAGCTTGTGAACACTTCAAGCATGTCACAAACCAATGAGAACTCATACCCAGCAACAAAGTATGAATAGTTTGATGCAATGGCATGAAAAAATTTGTACAAAGTACTCTTTAGAATTTTATAAATGAGAAAGGGATTGTTTTTGAATCTACTGCAGTGTATGCTAATCAACAAAATAGAAAAGCTGAAAAATATATTAGAACTATTGAAGATACTGTGCAAACTTTGATTGCTAAATCTGATCTCTCAATGTCTTTTTAGATGACATCATTTTTACAGCACAATATCTTCAAAATTGCCTTCCAATGTTGACACTTCCTGCTCTGATGACTCCTTATGAAGTTATGGAAGGAAGAAAGCCAAATCTTTCACATCTTCACATATAAGGTTGTCAGTGTTTTGTTCTATGTCCCTCAGAAACTCACAGCCAAGGAGATACTCATTGTTTTGAGACAATTTTTGTGGGCTACAAAGATCAATTGGGCTGAAGAGTTTGTGATTTTAATGGAAAACATTTCATCTCATGCAACATTGTATTCAATGAAAATATTTGAAGATGTCTAAAACCACATTTGACATAAACTAGGTCTCAATCTCCTACCTAACTCATTCCTGAAACTTCTGACATCTCTTCTTAAATTTAATCAATACCTATCTTGTTAAATAACAATTTGTCTTCTACTAGAACTTGCTCACCTATGAATCACTTAAATCCTCCTATTTTGCCTCCATTTCCTGCAGTTTCCTTGCAACTGTCTAATTTTCTCAATGTGTGATCATGTTAGAACATCATTTCTACAGCTGCAGAGAAGATTTTTTTTGAAGATATTGCATGATGGAATAAATATTTTACCCAACTTTGTGCTAGTTGACAGGCACATGTTGACCTGCATCAAGGTTTATTAGCTATCTTAGACTTTGATGCCCTCTTAGCTATGTTTATTTGTGAAGAAACTGATGATCTTGTTTCTCTTAAAGAATCCATTATAGCAGAATACAAGACTTATGCAGCATAAGGCCCAGGCTCACTCAATTTTTAAAAACTCTAACAATTTGATATATCTAAACCTCCAGAAAATTACTATGAAGCAATACATTGGCCTGATGCCAACAAATGGCTTGATGTTATGAAACAAGAAGTTGACAGTTTTATAACTTTAAATGTCTTTGAATCTACAGATTTGCTGCTGAGTTTTAAAGCACTTGACGTCTGATGGATGTTTGTGAATAAGTATAATCCCAATGGTTCAATCATCCATGGGCCGGAGAAAGCTCAACTTGTAGTACAGGGTTTCAGTCAAAGACTCGAAGACTACAATTTAACTTACACATCTGTTACCAAGATGACAAGTATTTGAATTACCATTGCTTATGCCACATTTTTTGATTTTAATCTTTTCATATTTGAGGTCAAGACTACCTTTTTAAATGCATCTCTATCACACAACATCTATTGTAAATAGATCCTAGGCTTTTCAGATCCTGACTCAAAGAAAGTAAATTGAATTTTTTGATATTATACAGTCTCAAGCAGGCATCCCACAAGTAGTATATTGTTTTCTGTGTTATGCTTGAGTCCTTGAGATTAACATGATGCAAAACAGATCATGATGTTTTCTTTGGAGGTTTTTCATCTTCACCACATTATTCTATTTCTCCTCTTTTTAATCATACTGATCTCTTCATAATCATTTGCATCCATATCTACAAGGACTGAATGCGACAAACTCAAAACTTCTTTATGATTGAATCATTACTGAGATGAATAAACAATTCATTGTAAAAGATTCAGATCCTATCAACCTTTATCCAGGTATACACATTAACCATGACAGGCCAAATAAAAAGATATAGCGTTCCCAGAAAGGTTACATGTTGAATCTTTTATCAATGTACAGTCTACTTGATGCCACTCCACTGTTGCTACCACTACATGGCAACCTTCACAACTTTCCAGAACCACTTACTAATGCCATACCCAAAATCCTGGATGACAAAATTAAAACTCATTTTTATCATCTTGTTAGATTGATTTTCTACTGTAGCATAGTATACTATGTGGCATCAGCCACATAGCTTTTAGGTAGTAGAATAGCAAATATTATATTATATTTATTATCTCTGCTGCTTAGTAAGCAGCTTATTTTTGTGTTATACTATATAGTCAATAGATTAGACTGGTCTGATTCTGTATAGTATAACCATTAAGCTCTCACAAACATGTAACTTTGTTACATCTACTTAAGCCTTTGTACAAGGCCGGATCTGGCCTTCACACTGATAGCGTTAGGATAGTATAATGTGAACCCGACTAGAGCACATCTACTTGCAGCAAAGCATGTTCTCTAATATATCTCTGGGACTTGGGATTTTGCCTTTGAATACAATTTTAATTGCCCATCATTAGATCCTCCTGCATAACTTCTCCTTCCTAATGACTTTGGAGTTGTTGATGCTGATTGGACATCTGACAAATTCACTCATTGTAGCATCTCTAGTTATGCGTCCTTTTTATACTTTAGCCTGGTATCATGGTCCTTAAGGAAACAAAAGATAGTTGCTTTTTCTTCTACCAAAGCTGAGTACATGGCTATATCCAATTCAATCTGGAAAGCTATAGTGATTGGGGTCTTTCTTACTATGCTCAATTTATTGGCTTCTTGACCTTTACCTATCTACTGTGACAACAAGAGTGCTTTTGACATTGCAATTTTGGATTCAACCACATCTTGTTCAAAACACATTGACATTCAGCACCATTTCATTTGCAAACAACTCAAGACCAGATCTTTATCTACTTCATAAATCATAGTGGTGCCGGTCCCCAACTCTTACATACATATTTCTTTTTCTTTTATTATTTTTTATTTTATTACTTGTATGTATGTACTCTTCTCTTCGTTTATTCTTTATTTTCTTTATTTATTATTTCATTATTGTTTTTTTTTAGAGGTTCTATAGGCACCTAGACGTATCTACATGTGTTCTAGAAAAAAGGAGTCTTCTAGGTTTGTTTTGAGTAGTTATCTGGGTTGGTTTTCAAAGGGAAATGCACTTTACGCACGACATGTGGGGTTTGGGTTGGTTCTCTCATCTGTTCCGCCTTGGGGGGCAATCAACTCCCATACCCTGTGGGGCTTTGCGTGTTCATCTATGACATCCAGCCATGTTTTTGCCACTAGATCTTCGCCTAGGGCTCTCTTCCTGTATCTTTCACTGTTTGATGCGAGGCAATCTACTTTTATTCCTTTCATTATGGTGCTTTGCCATTCACCATCTGTTCATTAATAACTCCTCCGTTGTGGGTATCTTCTCAGAGTCTGCCTCTTTACGTATTCACCATTTGCATCTTATCTTCTATATTAGGCGTGCAGATTCTGATACAGGTACATTCTGCTTCCGGCCTCTTTTACTGCCTCTTTCATCATTTTTGGCTTGACTAGGTTACATCCCAATATTAGTCTTATGCTTGGTGTGTTCTACTCTATGCCTCTGCACACACACAATTGTTTGGTTAATCACCATATTGTTTCTTGGCCAGACGCCAAGCACGACATCAGTATGTGTTCCATATCCTTGGTTGCATCGCAGACGTGGCATTTACTTCTTGTCTCATAGTTCAGGATTTTCTCCCAGTAGTCTCCAATCTTGTAGGCGCTCTGTGTTGCCTTCCATAGGAATGCTCTGGCTTCTTTAGTAATTGTCTTGTCCTTCAGGGCTCTCCAGATATTCTTATCCATCAGTGCGTTGCCGTTGTTTTCTTTTATTGCCTATCTTATCCTATCTAGGTTTATTGTTGCTCCTCTTCTATAGGGGAGTGGCTTCTTCTTCAGTATTCCCCTGTACAGGGATGCCTGGGAGGCTGAGCTTAGCCTTATCCCCATTGTGTGGTAGCCTTGTGCGGGGGATATATCCTCATACGTAGGTGCTTGTGGCTGTGCTCCTAGTTTTGCTAGCTCGTCAGCCCCATCATTCTCTTCGATATTGCTGTGTCCTTTCACTTTTGTTAGGATTGTTTGTCCTATTTGCCTTCTCATATGTGATACCGTTGCCTGCAGGATTTCCTTGTTTTTAGTTTCTATCTATCCCATGTCCTCGTGTTTTGTCAGGGACTTGGTCAGTACATTAATTGTTATCAATTGTTATTTGCTTAGTGTTGTGCCATTGCGTATGTCTTTCGTGAATAGTATTGACTCCCCACCTCTTATCTTTTCAAGGATTCCTTCGTTGATTGGGTGGTGTTCCTCATTGTGTTCTATGCTTAGGGGGTTCCATTTGTCCTTTATGCTGTTCAGTAGTTTTCTTGTTCCTACTTCACATTTGTGTGGATTTTGGCAGCCATCCCTTCTCATTTCTTTACATTCCTCGCATTTGCAGTTTTTTCTAGGTTTGTGGGCGGTGTTCATAGTTGTGTTTATTCTTTTTATGAGTTTTATTGCATCACCTACTTTCCTCAGTCTGTGGTTGGTCCTCAGACACTTTGCCACTGTATTATTGAGCCTTATGTTTTCCCGGTCTTTCAGTCCACCATGGTACCAGATAGATATGTCTAGTTTTGTTTTGAGCTTCAAGCCTGCAGGAGGTAGGGTCACTTTGTGTTTCCTCGCCATTCTTATCATCCTTCTTAGAGAGGTTGGGAGGCCGTCTCTGATGTCTTTTGTGTTTACTGTTAATGTCTGCAGGAAGACATTTTGGTATGCCCCGTCATTTTCCACTTTCCATTTCTTATTTAGTTTCATCTTTATTAGGGCATCCGCAATCTTAGCCCATGTTGGTCTCGTTTCGGAGAAGTTCAGGTATTTCTTTATTTTCATGAGCTCTATTGTTTTGTTTCTAACCTTAATGTCTAGAGAGTTTCTTCCCGCCTTGTTCGATGGGCTTGCTTAGGGTGTCTATTCCTATTGTTGGTTGAGCAGTTCCTCCCCATATAAAGTGTCTTATCATCCTGGTCAGCCTCTGCTCTATTTCTACAGGCATGCTCTGCATGCAGGTTTTGTACTGCGTTCTACCTTCTATGACTATTCCTATTATCAAACATCGTCCATTGATGGTCGGGTGGCCTTTTCCTACCTCTCTAGGTCCTTGGTTACTTTTTCAAGTGTGGGTGTCCATATGCTCAGTGTGTCCACGTTATTTCCTATGTAGGTGCCTAGGAGTCTTACAGGTTTGTTTTTCCGTGCTATCTTTATGTTGCTTGGTATTGGCTTGCCTCCCTCTTTTGTTCTCCTTGTTTCTATTATGCTTTTTTGGTAAGCTTCTTTTCCTATTGGTACAATGGCTGTTTTGGGAGTGTTATACATTATGTATGTATAGATATAGATATGATAATGATAAATGATATGATATGAATACATACATTAAGTGGTACGATATATGTAATATATATAATATTATTATATGATAAAATAAATAAATAAAATAAAATCTGTTTGAAAAAAACATATAGCGTATTGTAATCGTGAAAATGAAAGTTAACTTACCTACAAAAAGAAAGTAATACTACCTATTGATGTGTCGTTATTGTTTTGTGTTGTAATAATATATGCGCACTTGTAATAAAATAAGTTTGAAGTAAACTTGAAGAGTAAACGAAGACTTACAACGATTTTTGAAGCTGTGTTGAAAATATGGTGTCGAGTTACGTGGCTGGGAACGACGTGCTTGACGATGATATTTTCTTGGTTGTTGTAGCAGGTTGGTATATATAAGGCTTCATTGCATAGTTGTTCAAGTAATACAACAGTTTTTCCATAGTCGCATTCGCAGAAAAGATTCGTTTCAAGCCACATAGATCCATAGATGGAACAGGCTGAAGTCATACTTACATTGTACTAATTGTCAGAATTTTACCTATCAAAGCATTCTAGCTCGCAACGAGTAGTAATAAGTACCAAGTTGAACCACAGTGATTGATAGTATTTGCCTCCAAGTAGATGTCCGTTGAATGAGTACACGACAATATAGACTGATGGTACCAGTTTGTTATAGCAGAAGAAGCGATGAGGATATGGCATTTCCAGAGTTGTGCAGTAACATGACCTATGAGCAAGCTAGTGGTAAGATAGTTTGAAATCGAAAATTTTAAGAAAAGACAGGGAGGAAAGAAAGAGACGTATGTATTACATATAATGATAATCATTATATACAATAATAATAATAAAATCATTATGTAATTGTTTGTATGGATGAACACTTATATAATTGTTCATGGGAACAAACACTTACATAATGATTGGTCAAAAGACAACATCACACGTTCAAACTTTATATGTGTGATCTATATTTCATATCATTCAATCACAGTCCCATGGTTATATTGTCTTTCATCATCATATATACTCGAGACTCCTGGACAACACTAAGGTTCTTGTTGACTTTATTCTCAGTAGCTATGATTGTACACATGTGAGCACGAGGCATGTATATCAGCTGTGCTGTTTTCATCAATGACGAACATGATGATGTCCTAGAGTTCAAGAGATATTGCCTGTTTCATCCTGTGAGCGTTCTAGCCATCCCCAGGTCAGTAACATTCACCCCTCATCAACCCCGTATTTAAGTACACAGTGGCTTGTGCTGCTGTCTGTGACCTCACCCTTGGCTGACGCACTTGTGTGTGTGTTTTCCCGTGTTTCTCCGGCTCTGGCTGTAGGTGCCTCTGTCTCTGTCTCTGTTTCTGGTACAACGAGCAGGATAGACGCTGAGAAGAAGACTTGAAAGAGGTGGAGAAAGATGCTCATGTCTGTGCCTGTTTTCTTGTTCCTGTCATCAAAACTAAAGTCAAAGCCTCACTCTGATGCTCACACTCAGAGTCATATTCACGTCACATGAAGATCACGAATAAACAGATGGGCCATATCATTGACAATAGATTGTCCAGTCCTTTATCACATGGATTAAAATACTTGATCATTTCTTGGTAAAGCATACACAGCGTGTTTTTGTAAGCGACTGTAGATATTCTTGTCATAAGGATAATTGCTGTTGTATTCCAGTCTGCTATGCTAATCCAGTCATTTGAGATGTACAATTCAATGCTATCATATCAAGATTTGGGAACACCATAGCACTCTTTTGCGTCGGAGTCCATATTATGGAAAGAGCGGCTTCCGTCATAATTAGTCTGTACAGGCTTCTGTTATAATTAGTTTGTATAGGCATGTTAGACCTTGTCATTGTCATTTTTTTTTTTTTTTTTTTTTTTTTTTTTTTTTTTTGGAGTAGTGTTTGGTTTGGTGGTGTAGTCTGCACCATATGTCAGGGGACTCGTCATTTCTTCCTTTTCTCACTCCTTATCTCTTCACTCTCCTTCCATCCATTCTCTTATTTCTTCTGACATTATAACACTATCTGTTAGCACTACTCTTAGCCCTTGAGATGCTCTGGTTCTTTAGCCACCATTCAGACAAGTGTGGGCCCACTCAGCACCGCTTCCAGACCGCTTATATAAGCCAGAGTTTGCCAGAGTTTGCCCCTTATTTGTACAAGTGTTTGTATAGGCAATTTTTGAGTTTTTAAGGTTTTGTTGTACTGTACAGTTGTTTCCCACGCTTCAGAGGCCCCAGAAGCGTCCAACCTGGCATAGGGAATCCCTAGACTTGTTCTCTTTGGATCTCCCTCTGCCAGGTGAGTAGCTACCTTGATATTGTCAGTATATATTCTAATACACTTTGGATCTCCCTCTGCCAGCTGTGTGACTGAGCCACAGCCTCTAGAGGTTGCCCTTATATCATAGGTATATTTTTTTTTGGCTCTGTTTATTTATATACAGTGTGGATGAAATTTTGTTTTGTACGTACAGTTTAGACTACATATACCGGGTATAACTGTATATGCATAGAACAAACATGATGGTTCTTGTGTATGTCAGTATAGTAGTGCCGTCATCGTCATCTCAATCGTCACTTTCTGACAAGTATGCGTCCATCAGATATTTGTTGACATTTATTAACTCTTGGTGGTGGGACTCTAGTGCAATTGGCATTAGCTATTATTACTTAGTTTAAATGTGATATTACTTACCTATATTTTGTACTAGAGTCGTCAACTGTTCATTCTTCATTTTCACTTCGTTGATGGCTGCATCTGATAAGTAAGGCTGTAATGTCAGTATGTTGGTAGAAAATTTAATATTGAGAATGGTGCTTGCCTGCATTATTGATGGCTTTTTCTGCATGAGCTAGAAGGCTGTACACTGTGTAAATAATCAATCAAGGTCGTATCCAAAAGAAGATTGTCACATACATCTTTTGTTATTTTTCATAGCGGCATGATACTTTTCTGTCATGGACTTTAGCTCCATCTTTGTATCTCCGTCGATTGAAGATGAGGAGTTGGCTGGTGTAGAAGATTGTTGGTTCTGATTTGTATTTATGAGAGGAGATGTGAGTTGCAAATGGAATGTTGAGATGTGTTTTAATAGTGGTTGCCTCATGTCGGTGATTGAGATATGTTTGTACATTGTACCGGTATATTGTATGGTTGCAAAAGACTTCTACAGAAATCATGAGATCAATGGTGATAATGTCAATTGAATTAGGTTACTAGTATACTAAGGGGTATTTTTCAACTTTATTTATAAAAATAGCAATTGCAGAAAAGGTAATGGACGTACTTAATAGTCTGAGAAGTTCATGCCATATGTTCAGTCCTGAGTTAGAAGAAGGTAATGGACATACTGAATAGTCTGAGAAGTTTACATCACTTGATTAGCCTTGAGTTAGAATATAGATAGAAGAGGTAATGGATGTACTGAATAATTTGAGAAGGTTATGTCACTTTGTCAGCTTTGAGTTGGGCTGTGCAGGTAATGTTGAGAATCGGACGGATCGGACAATGACTTTTTGGTCTGAATTCGAAAAGGTTGAGAAATAAGCGCTTAGCACTTGGTGTGTTTATTCAAAGAGGTGGTACTGCAAAAGACGTTGGTGGATGGAAGGGCGTTGGATTTACAAAGTGGATTGATGAGTCTTTGTTGCGTGATTTGTTGAAGGCATTTGTGGATTCAAGTTGGTGGTTGTTTGTTGGAGGCACATCATCAAAAAATAGTCATCGCAGAAGAGGTAATTGGACATACTAATAGTCTGAGTGTGTGATCTGAGATGTACCACCTGGTCAATCTTGAGATGGGCTGTGCAGGTAATATTGAATTAGATAATGACTTTTGGTTCGAATCCAAAAATTGTGTTGAGAATGAGTACTCAACCATGTTTATTTTGCTGTTGGCACAGCACTCTCATTAATATTATTAAATAAAGATCTCTAGTGTTAAGAAAGCGTCATACTTTGCTGCTAGTGTAAATGAGTCAAATTGATTTCAAAAATTCATCTTTTGTTAGGTAATTTGTTAAAGAATGCATGTACAGTGTGCATATGGCAGTGCAGTGGTTGTGAATTTACGTTCTATTCTGAAACTATGACGAGTAGACATGACTGGCAGCTCTGATAAGGATGACAAAATATCATGATCTTTGTCAGAACTTGGTATGTTTTACTAGTTCTTCTCGTTGAATAATGAATATACTTACTAAAAGATAAGTTAATTGATATATTCCTATTCCTAATAAGCGATAACATAGCACATATCTTAGTTAAAGCTTAAAAAGCTTAAGCTTAAATATTTAAACACGTGGCTTCAAAAATTGAAGACATTTTCTGACATGCAAGGAATAACCTCGATCTACAATCTATCTATGCTATATCTCGGAACCATGACCCAACATATCAATGAATAATTTTATGTTTAGCTCAATATTTCCAAGCTCTTGGGCACAAGCATCCTATGTGGATAAGAGTAGCCAAAGTAATGGATCTCAGCTTTTTCGACGATAAATCGTTGCAATGTGTTTGAAGATTGTCAAATGGAATGTAAGACTTTGTATATGGGCAAACAGCTGAGTGAGAAGAAACAAGTCTTACTCCTAAAATTATAATACTTGATTTTTTTCTCATTTGAAAGATTAGACAATGTTGTGAGGGTCTTCTGTGCGAAGTTTTCAATCCTGTTTTTGCATGTAACTGTGTTTTTCTTTTATTTCATTCAAAGTGAATATATTCAATTGCATTCAACAATTACATACACTTCATTCAGACCGCAATTTGAAGAATATATAGAGTTCTCAGCATGTACTTTAAAAAGCAACTTATAGTAGCATACTAATTCAATTCATCTTGGTACTGCGCCACCTTTTGAAAGTCTTCATCCTCATCGAAATCTGCCTCACTAGTCAATTTTGGACGCTTTGTAGGTCAAAGTGGAAAATCTTCATCAATATCAATATGACGCTTCCGAACTCCTTGAGATACTGCAGATTCAAGATTGTGAGACTGATTAGCTAGCTCATTTTCCAATAGCTGATAGTAAAAGTTTTAGTTTATAGCACTTAAACTCTACTCGATGGGGTCTCACCGTAGTTCCATGTTTAGCGACAAGAAGTAACTTATCTAGATGAATTAATGGTGCATTCTTTCGCCCAATTTTAATGGTGCGAAAACTGATACTTGCTTCAACAAGTTGCCCGATGTGAAAAACTCCAGGATAAGCAATCTGCTTGTACGTCTGCCTATAAAGACTGCTTTATTTTTCAATTAATTGATCAATAAAAGCAAACTTACCTGCTTCCATGGTTAGGAACTAGTTCATGAAAGACAATCATATTGTCATCAGTATGTACATATCTGTCACGACCCTTCCCCTCCGGGCCCACCCCGGGACATCCCTGGAACACCATCCGGGACCCTCCCTTCGACCCCACAGGACACGCCCGCCATCACGACCGCCAACACTGCCATCACGTGCATCAAGGACCGCCATCAGCTGCCACCAGCCCCGATCAACGATCGGATCACGCGACTCGTTCCCAGCCATCATGCATCACGCATCACGGCTCCATCCATGCCAATTGATCGCGTGCCTCACATGCGCGATCCTGGTATGCAGCCCCTGCCGCTACTCAATGACCCCCGGAACCCATCCCAGACATCCCGGAACCCTGAGACCCGGTCCCGTAGTACTTATAGCATAGTTCCCTGTTATATTCGCTAGTCTTGATATTACATACACTGTTACATTGCATTACTTGGATTGTTGCGTGCCCTCTATTCGACTGGTATGCATTGACTGGCACGCTTGACTGGCACGCTTGGATAATCACGTGCTCTAAGACTGGTACGCACTTCACGACTTTAACTTACTAACTTGGTCTCGTCTTAGAACCTCCGGTTCATGACTCGACCCCCACCCGAACTCCCCAGTTACCCACCACCCAAAACCCCCAGACTAAGTCCCCTGTCCCGGGATTCCCCTGTCCACGTCTTGAACTCCGGAGTCCTAGCCCCGGAGTTCCAGACACCCGAGTATCCGTGGGTCAAGTCCGCATTGTAAGGGCGATTGCTTTCCCGGAAAGCCCCCGACTCAGCGGAACCTGACATAATATCAAGACTCCCTCCTTACACCGTTCTTGATGGCTACGTATACTCATACCTACTACCCCACGGGCTACCAGACCAACCCCTACGAATGCCCGGTACCCGAGCATTACTCCGCACAGACCCCCCACCCCATCTATCTACCCCTCCCGTACGAACCTCCGTACCTCCACCGTGGGCCCCTCCGCCCAACTTAGCCATGGCATGACCCATGGAGGTCCCCTCGTACCGGAGCATCCCCGGGGGCCTGCCGGAGATCTCACCAGTACCCAGTGGACCTCGCCCGATCCCCCCCAGTGAGGGCCCCTTTGCACCCACCCACTACTACGGCTACCAGCGCCCCGTTCCTCAACCCTGAGAACCCCAAGGACCCCCCTACCTTGACTACCCCCCTCGTCACTACCCGGCCGCTGCTCCACCCGCTCGAACCCCTCCCTCGCCAATGGGACAACAACACCTCGAGGAGTATGAACGGCAACGGGACAAAGTACTCCGGTCACTCAGGATTACGCCGGAGGACTTCGCTCAACGGACAAGGGCGCTGCTCACGGAATTCGGGCATGATGACTTCGAAGGCACTCCGAAGGAATGGGCTCATTGCTTGGTCAAATTCGGGGATCGCCTCATGTGAGGAGAACTCCCGGAGCAAACTATGGTAAAGTATAGGCGCAATACAATCCTCTGAGAAGAATTGCAGCAGCTGCTCGACGAAGTCCATGCGTCCCCCTGGCCTCGACTCCTCAACGGCCCCACAGACCCAGGTTGCTTGATTCACATTTGACGGGAACCCCCGGAGCCGGCCCCAGCAGCTCCGACAGCCCCTGCGGACCCCTCTCTGGAACAACGACAACGGGAAGAGCGACAAAACACCTCAGCCATATTGCGGTCCCTCAATCCGACTGGAGGCCTCTTTGATCAACCCGCTGCCCGCACGGTAGGCTTGTCAACTTGCCGCAGGGCTAACTCCGTTCCCAGTACCTTCAAGACCTGGGGACAGCCCCAGAGACCCCTGGAACCCCTTCCGCAAACGGACAATGTCCGACTCCCAGCCCCAGCGAACCCCGGTAGACCCCATGCGGACACCCCTAGCATGGACGACACGCTGTGCTACATCGACGAGCTCACACGTGGCAACAACGAACTACGCCCCGCACCCGTGCCCATCCTGGTACCGCCCCCTACGTCAGCCCCGGCCCCTCTGGAACGCAACTTCCACCGCAACCCCCCACCCCACTTTGACCTGCGGAACCCCCCACGGCCTCCGATACAAGCGTGACCTTCCCGGGTTGAACGTCCCCCACGCAACCTGGCACCCAACCCCGCACCCGGCCCCCCCCAGATCGACCCGGCACCACCAAACCCTCCCTGACCGCCTCCGCCACCTCCAGCCGAACCTCGAGGACGACCCCCAGGCCCCCCGCCTCTGGCAGTCCCTGCGTGGAGACCTGGGCCTCCCCCTGGCAGGAACAAATCCCCCTGGGACAACAGACCTCCCAGGCGCGGACCTCCAGGTGAGCCACCCGGAGGAGGCCCTCCAGGCGGGTGGGGTCCCGCCCTCAGTGCTTTTCCTCCACGCCCTGCCGCAACGCATCAAGGACGTCCTCCGACTTGCCCCAAAACAACCCTCCTACAACGGATACAAGGCCCTTGTCATGCAGAAGGAACCCCCAGAAGACCCCAAAGGCTTTGACTTTGACGACGAACGGGACGAGGAGGCCCTCCGGGCCAACCGGCTTCAAAAGAAGGGACGACCCTGGATCAAAGTCCTGACAGAGAAGGGAGGGTGTCTGCATACTCTGTGGTGAGAAAGACTATTTCATCTCCGAGTGCCCCAAGCGACAGGTCATGGGACGTGCCACCTGGACCTTCAAAGAGGAGGACGCCACCTACGAGTATTCGGAAAACAACCCAGCAATTTAGACCCGGAAGACGCCCTAAATGGTGGAATCAACCCCGACGTCTTCTCCGCCCTGGTCTCACATCTTTGCTCTATGACACTCATACAGGACACCCTCACGGCTTACCTACCCTCCCACTCTTCACACTCCCTCTTCCTCAAAACCCACCTCACCCCCTCCAGAACCCCCCTCAACACCCTTGTTGACAGTGGCACCACCGACAACTTCATCAACAAAGCATGGTCTACCTTCGCCCCAGAACCCGCTCAGCGACTCCCAGTCCCAGTACGGCTCTGCCTCTTCCATGGAGACGCCTCTACGGTGGGGGACATCATTCATTTTGTACGTATGCCCGTTACTTTTGCCAACGGACAGACTCACACCCTCCAGATGTTGATAACCAAACTCCACCCTTCCACACCCCTGGTCCTAGGGCTCCCGTGGCTCCAAGACACCAACCCCCGCATTGATTGGCGACATCTTACCCTTTGCCTGACCCAGGACCCGACGCCCGACGACCAGCAACTCCCCTTCAACATCCCCCACTCTCCCAATCTTACCCCAAAGAATGGACCCCTGCCACCCCCTGGGCTCCAGTCCCATTTGTCCCGATCCTTCGTCATCATTGCTAGGCTGAACAGCGCCCCAGGACCAGTACTGGCCCTCATTGACAGCAGAGCCACCGGAGTTTTCATCAGCGACGCTCTCGACCTCCCCCACGACTCCCTCGACCAGCCCCTCCGCCTGCAACGCCTCGACGGCACCTCCTCCTCCTCCGGCCCCATCCAGAGGTCTCACTTGGGATGCATGACCCTGGACAACAACTACGAGTTCACCTCCGACTTCCTGGTCACGCAACTTCACGAATCAATCCCGATGGTGCTGGGACTACCCTGGCTGCGTGACATGAACCCCGACATCGATTGGAGGACACTCACCATGACCTTCCCAGGACCCGAAGACCACCCCTTGACTGCCGTGCACCTCCGGGCCCTAGGAAGTGACCCAACGCCCGACACCCCCAGGACGACCGCCGCGCCCCCCACGCCCGTCCGAGCCTGCAAGGCCCCTGATCGGCCCCCAAACATTCCTCGGAACAAGTACAAAGGGCCGAACTACCCTGGCCGGTCTCAGACACGCGTCACACCCGCTCCAGCTGATGTACCCACGACCCCGATTGACTCAAGCGCCCTCGACAATTAGGATCATTGGGGCCGCCCCCTTCGCCCACCTCATGAGGGATGGAACTCCCATGTTTCAGCTGCACACCTTGCCTTCTCTCCCGGAAGAACACCTACGAGGGGACGCTATTCCCCCGGAAAAGAAAACCGAGGAGCAAATCCTCCGAGAAGTAGTTCCCCTGGAGTATCACGAGTTTGCTGACGTATTCTCCGAAGGAGACGCCAAGGAGATCCCCCTCACCGCCCCTATGATCACACCATTGACCTCGAGGAAGGAGCCACCCCCCCTTTTGGCAAGGTATACAACATGTCGGAGGTCGAACTCCCGGCTCTCAAGGACTACCTCGACGAAATGCTTGGTAAGGGATTCATCCGACCCTTCGCCTCCGCCATGGCAATCTGGTCGATCGACTCCGCAGTGCCAAGGTCTACACAAAAATCGACCTCCGCTCTGGTTACAACAACGTCCGCATCGCCCCAGGACACGAGTGGAAAACCGCGTTCCGCATGCAGTATGATCTGTTTGAGTACCTTGTAATGCCTTT
This sequence comes from Macrolepiota albuminosa, assembly GCA_027475525.1. Taxonomy (NCBI): domain Eukaryota; kingdom Fungi; phylum Basidiomycota; class Agaricomycetes; order Agaricales; family Agaricaceae; genus Macrolepiota; species Macrolepiota albuminosa. Next base: position 149,964 of record JAMWFC010000046.1, on the reverse strand, counting down.
CAGAATGACTAACTCCCCCACCACGTTCCAACACTTCATGAACAACATCTTCCACGACATGAGCGACGTCTTCGTGATTGTCTACCTGGACGACATCCTCATTTATTCTGACTCACCGGAGGACCACCAGAAGCATGTCCGGCAAGTCCTCAAACGCCTCCAGGAGCACAACCTCCACGCCAAGCCCGAGAAGTGTTCATTCCATACGGAAGAGGTTGAGTATCTTGGCGTCATCGTATCCCCAAACGGCGTTCGCATGGACCCCCACAAGGTCGAGGCCATCGTCAACTGGCCACAGCCCCGGAACGTCAAGGAAGTACAATCTTTCTTGGGTTTCGCTAACTTCTACCGGAGGTTCATAGATAACTACTCCGGTATCACGAAACCCCTCAACCGGCTCATGCGCAAGGACGTCGCCTGGAAGTGGGACAGTAAGTGTCAGAGTGTCTTTAACCTGCTCAAGGAGGCTTTCACGACTGCCCCCGTACTCTGGCACTACGACCTGACCCTCCCAATTATCCTGGAATGCGACGCCTCTGACTACGCCATCGCCGGGATCCTCTCGCAGATGGAACCTGACAGAGGAGAGCCCTGGCCAGTTGCCTTCTACACCCGGTCCATGATTGATGCCGAGCTCAACTACAACATCTACGACAAGGAGCTCCTCACCATCGTCAAAGCCTTCAAGCAATGGCGAGCCTACCTCGAGGGAGCCCAGCACCGGATTCAGGTCTACTTGGATCACAACAACCTGCAGTACTTCACCACGACCAAGCAGCTTAGTCGACAGCAGGCCCAATGGTCCGAGGTCCTCTTGGAATACGACTTCACGATCCAGTACCGCCCAGGACAACTCGGAGCTAAACCCGATGCCCTCACCCGTCGTCCGGACATCTATCCCAAGAAGTCATTCGAGGCGGAACGCAATGCGTCCAATCATTGCGTGGTGATCCCTCCCGAACATTTGAATGCCGTACTGATCTTAAACAATGAAGGGACCCTGAGCCAGATCCGCCGCGCCCCCCGAGACAAGTACTTCACCGACCACGACCCCCACAACCCTCCCAATGGAACCGACCAGGACCCCACCTTCTCCTTGTCCCCCGACGAAAAACTCCTCCTCCAGGACGGCCGCATCTACGTCCTGGATCACGCCCAACTCCGCTACGACATCCTCCGTCAACATCACGATCACAAGCTCCGGGGACACCCTGGAATATGTAAGACTCTCCAGCTGATTTCCCGGACTTACTTTTGGCCAGGGTTGAAGAAGGACGTGACCTGCTACATTCGATCATGTGAGCCCTGCCTCCGGGCCAAGGTCCCCCGACACCGACCCTACGGACTCCTGAAACCCCTGCCAGTCGGACGATGCCCCTGGTCCTCCATATCCCTGGACCACATCGTCGAACTCCCGGAATCTGAAGGGTTCGATGCCATTCTCGTTGTTGTGTGCAGGCTAACCAAACAGGGCATCTTCCTACCCTGCCACACCACGTACACCGCTCCGGACTTTGCCCGGCTGTTCCTTGAGCACGTCTTTGCCAAACATGGACTCCTGGACAACAACTATACGTCAACTACTTGCAGGACGACTGGCGTGGCGAGCTCCCCCTGGCCAAGTTCACCTACAACAACACGCCGCACTCTGCCACCGGGGTATCCCCCTTCTTTGCCAACAAGGGATACCACCCTCAACTGACACTCTCGCTCCGGGACATCCCGTTGCATGCCGCCCACGAGGTCGCCTGGGATCTCCAATCCCTTCACGAGTTTCTCCGGGAAGAGATTGACACCACGAACCGGGCCTACGTGAGATACGCTGACCGGAAACGGGAAGACACCCCTGATTGGACCCCCAGGACAAAGGTATGGTTAGATCGACAACACCTCCGCACCTGCCAGCCCTCCCCAAAACTCAATCACAAACGCCTCGGCCCGTTCAAAATACTGAAGAAGGTCACATCCCACACCTACAAGATCGAGCTTCCCCCGGGACTAAAAGGTCTGCACCCGGTATTCCACGTCCGCCTCCTGGAACAACACCCCCCGGATCCCTTCCCCGAGTGATGCCCCGAGCCCCCTCCCCCGGTCGAGGTCGAGGACAAGTACCACTACGATCTTGAAGACATCCTTGACTCCCGAGACATTTGTGGATGACCCCACTTCCTCGTACAGTGGAAGGGATACGGCCCGGAAGACGACACTTGGGAACCACGCCAAAACCTCAAAGGTGCCCTCGACAAACTCCAGGACTTCCAACAACGGCACTCGGGAAACAACCCTCCCGGGCGCAGGACTCACAGACGGCAGTAGTGGGCGTAACCCCCGCCTCTGGGCTCAGTAGGGATTCAACTCCCATGTATACTTTCTGCTTTCCCTTTCTAGATCTTACTCTCTTTTAGTATCATTTCATAGTGGTGTCCCAGAACCTGGGCAAGGTGCTTTCTGTTTTTCAGTCTTCTTTCGCCCCTTACACCACCCTTTACCCCGGGAAACCAAGTATATACATTTTTCTACTTTACATACTCTACAGTAGCAGCCAGGACAAGACAAACAAATGACAAGAAAAAGAGAGAGAACAAAAAACTACCGGCCCTCGCCCCCCTCCCCCATCCCCTCTGGACCGTGCTCCCACAGTACCTCCTCTGCCAACTGCTCCCAGGACGGGAGAGACTCGCCCTCATCTTGGATTCTTTCAAACCAAGAGCCGGGGGCGGGCATCTTCCTCTGCCGGTGGGCCGACACCACCCGCCCCAGCAAGTTGAGGCCCTGCTCCACCCCGGGGGTCATCACCTCCAGGCGCTGCCCCTCCTGCAGTGCCACGAGTGCCGCGGCCGCCCTGTCCAGGAGCAAACGATGCTCCTAGGCCCAACCTGTGGGTGTCAGTAAGGAGCCAAGCCTGGGGAAAGAAACACTCACTCAGCGAAGCCATGCGGGCGACCACCACATCCCGGCGCACCGCCTCCAACAGCCCCTCCGGGAACCCCGCCCCCTGCCCCAACCTCCCCCTCAACGACTCCAACTCGGCCTCAGCCTCCCCCCAAGCGACCCTGAACTCCTCCAGATCCTGGAGCGCCGCCTCCTGACCCTCCTCCAAACCCCTCCGAATGGCCGCCTCCTCCTCACGCTCCTGCTCGGCCCACCCCAAGCGCTCCTGGAGGTCCCCGACACTGACGCCCAAGGGCCTCCCAGACAAGAGGAAGAATACCGCCGGGGACAGACGAGGTGGGGAAACCGGAGGTGGGGTCTCAGAGGGCAGGCTTGGAAGGCCCGGGGGATGGGCTCGGTGATGCCCACCGCTTCCCCTTATCAGGGTGCCTGCCGCACCCCTCCCGACTCCCCCCAGCCTGGGTCACCCAGCGTGTGATGAGGACCACGGGCCGGCCCCAGCCCCCCACCCGAGAGGCTCCCCCGCTCCCCGACCCCCCCCTGAGCCCCCCGCGGGCACCACCTGTGGCTCCCCCTCCGGCTCCGCCACCCAATCCCTCTCCTCAACCCCCATCCTCCGGGTAATCCCCCCAAGCGGCCATCCCTGTTCCCTCGAGATGCAGCGCGCCCTCCACAACGCCGACACGGAACATTGTTCATGATTGAGGCGACATGCCTCGCACACAGACTTGTCCCGGCGGGACGAGGGGCCCGGGACCTCGAAAAGGCACATCACCCCCCGGCGGGCACAGTGCAGACACTGCGCTGAGGTCAGCGACGAAACCAGAGGTGCGAGGTTGCTTACCGGCCTGTTACTCACACACCAGGCATGAGCAGGCAAGCCCCGGGGCCTCTCCAGGGCTTCCCCAAAAGAATCCTGTGAGACAACCTCCCACGCAACATGCTGGTCCACCGGGACTTCAGAAACGGCCTCCACCGCCATCCCGGAGCGGCAAAAATGGGGGGCGGTTAGCCTAGGGCAAGGGGGAGGATGTGGGCGTGGGGGGCGGACGGTCATCCGCGCAAAGATAGGCGTGGGGCAACCCAGGCGTGACTCCGGGGAACCACCAGAGGCAGGCTCCGGGAGACGACTAGGGCCCGCCTCCAGAGCGGGAGAAGAGCGTTGTTCTGAAGGGGAAAATCAGCCACGGCAAACAGAACATCGCGGGAAACACTCACGTTGTTGCACGAGCGCCGCCACGCGCTCCCGGTCCAGGCGGGCTTGATACCGTGCATCCCGGGCCTCCCAGGCCATAAGGGGCGCGACCTCGTTGGTTTGCGGGGGCGTTGGGGAGTGTGTTGGCGTACGCGACATGGTTGAACTTGACATTAAATTTTTTTTGATATGTGGCAAGTCAGGTGCCGGATTCCACGGTTGGACCCTGGTCCGGACCACCAGCTGCGCGCGCCTCAGAGGGTCTCGGTGCTGAAGGGGGGGTGATGTCACGACCCTTCCCCTCTGGGCCCACCCCGGGACACCCCCAGAACACCATCCGGGACCCTCCCTTCGACCCCACAGGACACGCCCGCCATCACGACCGCCGACACCGCCATCAGCCACCACCAGCCCCGATCAACGATTGGATCACGCGACTTGTTCTCAGCCATCACGCATCACGCATCACGGCTCCATCCGCGCCAATTGATCGCGCGCACACACGCGATCCCGGTATGCAGCCCCTGCCGCTACTCAATGACCCCCGGAACCCATCCCAGACATCCCGGAACCCCGAGACCCGGTCCCGTAGTACTTATAGCATAGTTCCCTGTTGTATTCGCTAGTCTTGATATTACATACACTGTTACATTGCATTACTTGGATTGTTGCGTGCCCTCTATTTGACTGGTACGCATTGACTGGCACGCTTGACTGGCACGCTTGGATAATCACATGCTCTAAGACTGGTAAGCACTTCGCAACTTTAACTTACTAACTTGGTCTCGTCTTAGAACCTCCGGTTCACGACTCGACCCCCACCCAAACTCCCCAGTTACCCACCACCCAAAACCCCCGGACTAAGTCCCCTCTCCCGGGATTCCCCTGTCCACGTCTTGAAACCCGGAGTCCTAGCCCTGGAGTTCCAGACACCCGAGTATCCGTGGGTCAAGTCCGCATTGTAAGGGCAATTGCTTTCCCGGAAAGCCCCCGACTCAGCAGAACCTGACAATATTTACCAGTCTGAAGTAGACCAGTAAAAATGCTGTGATCATCTACCGCCTCAGGAAGTACTATTTCAGTGAGCAAATGACTCTGCCCTTTTGGTGTACAAATCCTTGTCTTTGGGCAAATAGCATGTGTCCCCGGAAGAACTTGATAAGGTTTATACACATTCATATCACCTTCAGCAAATGTTCCATCAAAATAAGAGAAAATAAGATCTAGTGCTGCTAAATCGTCATCAAAGTAATCGCAATTGTTTGGTGCGATAATGGTAACGAAGTAATTTAATGAATTGGAGTCGTTTCGGCGAACACTAAATAATAGCTTGAATAAGTTAAAATTGAATAATAACAGCAAATATGGCAACAGACCGATAATTGTTTGGAAGAGGAGGAAGCCTGAACTCTAGAATAAAGCCAGAGAAATTAAGCAAAACTTCCGAATCTGTTCCACAATAAACAAGACATTTAAAGCCACCGGTGACAGACTTGACTTCAAATGTCTCTTCAATTTTCTGCATTGTATCATAGTATGCAAGTTGGTGACAAAGGGAGGCACCTGCGAGTCACAAGTTTGCAAAAGAAGTTGCTTGATTGACTATAATAAATACAAAACATCATCAGAATAATGAGAAATCACATGTGTATTTTGACTTTCCTGCATCTTCGCAATTCAAAATTTCAATCCTCTTATCCATGGAAAGTTGCAACAGTGATTGCATTTGATGGTTGTCCATTTTGACCATCTGAATGAAACTATATAAATATGGCATCGGCAAGCTTGCAGTAAAGCGCATTGTCCTCTATGATGAGTGTATAAGAATAAGTGTCTTACCATTTAAAAACTGATACACCATGGTGAAGTTGCCTCTTGCATCGATTACACTATTATAGAGTACACATTTGTGATCCCATGATACAACTTCTAATTGATGTTGATAAATTTCAACAGGTAAAGTGCCATTGCACCAATGATAAGCGCTACTGAAGATGCTATTGATGATTCTGTGATGCTACTTCTAATTCTATTCTATACTTCTAATTCTAATTTGATATAAAATGACGTTGCAAACGCCACCAAAGATACTTTTGATCATCTTCTGATGCTGCTTCTGACAGAAATAGGTCTCATTGCCTGCTAACATAAAACTTGAAACTTGCTAAAAATTACCAGACTGCTTTTGATAGAAATAGGCCACATTGCTTGTTAACACGTTGAAACTTACTAAAAATTACCTGATCTTAGCAAACCAATGTTGAAAGCAAAATAAACGACTTTTAATCAACACAAGTGTGAAAATAATTTCTAATTCTAGTTAAATTAATGTGCTTAAAAATGATCGGCAACTCCACTGTTTTTGTTATTGCTCTAAATATGGTAAGTGTGAAAACACTTTTTGAGGATAACAAATATGCTTTAAAACAATCAGGTTGAAAAGAACCTCTCTTTATACCTTTGCCTTCAGTTTTTCTCATAGCGTCAACCAAATAGCCTGACTTTCAGCCAAGTACGTTGCTTTACTTTCATTGTCAATATTAGTGTTTGATTCTAAAGAGTAACGGTACAGAAAACAACAAATAAGATCTGAATCAGACACTGAAGCTACCATGTTAGAGCAGAAAACAAAGAAGAAGTACAAGCGAATGACTTCCAATGAAGCTAACATGCAAGAAGATATTAATAAGTTGGACTTGAAGTTTGTTTTCAATCGTACCCCTTTTCTTGATATGATAAGGCTTATTGACATTATAGGGAAGAGACAGACGAAAGTGGTTTGAGTTATATTCTTGATAAAGGAAAAAATATTGCCAGTGCCAGCAATCAGTACGTGTTGAATATTTTGCAACCACCGCAATTAATTGAACTATAATCTATAGAATGCTACATGCTAAAGATGTTGTATCTGAACTACCTTACGCTGAATTCATAAACGATTCGACTTCACAAAATATGTAAGTCAAAATATTTGGATCACTTCACTTTATCAGCTGACTTTTTTTTATATATTATTCTAGGCAAGATGCCAAGTCCGACGACACACAACCTATTGTTCTAGAAGCAATCAATTATACATGCTATGACACCAAAACTTCCCAAGTATCCGAAGAGGCTGTTGTCAATCTCGAATACTCCTTTCCTAGTGTAGCAAGTCGTCTTATGGAATTGAACATTCGTGTACCTAAATCAAATAGCGTTCAAGTTGTCAATCTTACAGCTGCTAACTCTCAAGACTTCCAACAAGGATTTGTCTTCCAGCAAAAAAGATCTTCTACAGCCAAGCAAAACTTTTCTGTCTTTTATCTTGTTGGAATGGTCATGTTTAGCCATCTGGTTGATGAAGGAGACCCACATTATATATCAGTTGCTTTTTCAGATCGCACGTTTCCTTGTGCAATGACCTTTATTGGAGCGGTTTCCAACAAGGAGAATTTGTCAGTAATCATGCAACAGGTTGGCGTCTCCCTTACAACAATGCTCATGAGAAAGAGCACAAGTCATTCAGGTATACAGTATAATTAACGACCATCACTTAATATAGAAAGTTAAAGACTCTTTAAACAAACCAGGTTCATCATCCACAAGACTAGCTCCTGCTTCTCCAACAAAGAAGGGTGATCGCAGCCACACCAAGTTAACTTGGTCTGATGCAGTAAGACCATACAGAGATTCAGGTAAGACATAAAATTCACCCACTTTTTTCTATTATGGCTTATTATAATTGAATAACAATTCTAGTACCAGTTTATGATGGGCGACACCAAAAATTCAACCTTGAAAAATATCAGTCATTGCCTCATGCATACGTTGATGTGGCAAACTGGTCCGCTGTTATTGCTACATTCACAGTCAGCATCTACAAGGGCCGCTTTGGAGACACAACTTTATTCAACATTCAAGATGTTATTTTGCTTGCTGACCCTGAAGAAGCTGATTGTCGTGCTGCTACTGTCACGACCCCTCCCCTCCGGGCCCACCCTGGGACACCCCCGGAACACCCTCCAGGACCCTCCCTCCGACCCCACAGGACACGCCCCGCCATCACGACCGCCGACACCGCCATCACGCGCATCAAGGACCGCCATCAGCCATCTCCAGCCCCGATCAACGATCAGATCACGCGACTCGTGCCGGCCATCACGCATCACGCATCACGGCTCCATCCGCGCCAATTGATCGCGCGCCCCACACGCGCGATCCCGGTATACAGCCCCTGCCGCTACTCAATGACCCCCAGAACCCATCCCAGACATCCCGGAACCCCGAGACCCGGTCCCGTAGTACTTATAGCGTAGTCCCTGGTTGTATTCGCTAGTCTTGATATTACATACTTTGCATAACTGTTACTTGGATATTGCGTGCCCTCTGTTTGACTGGTACGCCTTGTTTGGTACGCTTCGACTGGCACGCCTTAGTATTCGCGTGCTCTAAGCTTTGGTACGCACTTCGCGACTCTTAAGTTACTAACTTGGTCTCATCTTAGAACCTCCGGTTCACGACTCGACCCCCTCTAGCTCCCAGCCACTCTCATCCAAAAACCCCCGGACTCTAGTTCCCTCTCCCGGGATTACCCCTGTCCTCGTCTTGAACCCCGGAGTCCTAGCCCCGGAGTTCCAGACACCCGAGTATCCGTAGATCAAGTCCGCATCGTAAGGGCGTCGCTTTCCCGGAAAGCCCCCGATTCAGCGGAACCTGACAGCTACAGTATGTTTGCTGCCAATGTGGATTAAAGACGTGGTTGATCTGCCAATAGATGATGAATACGTTGAAATTGAAGAAGTAGAAGACAAAGCAGACTTTGTATAATTGTCAAATATATTCTACTCTTTAGCATAGAGTCCTTTTTTAGTCAGACAATACGATTTTTTACCACAACCAGCTATCCTAATACTTCAAATAAGACATAGAACAAATGCTACCTAATGTATTTTTGACTTAGTCTAAAGTGAGACAAAGTCTCATTGCTGAGTTCCTTAGTGGCAAAAGGTCAAGCCAGTTGTCATGCCTGTCAATTCAAAGCAAAGGCTTTCGCGTCTCAGTCTCATTGACTAGTTCTTTACAGAGTAGCAGAGTGTGAATTCATCTTCTTAAGTGTGAACACCTTATGACGCCTTAGTGACATCCGACTCGGAGGGGACTCTCCTAGCTAAAGGGGTGGAATAGTATATCACAAGTAGGATTTACATATGAAATAATATAAGTGTGGAGTTGTCAAAGAATCAGAAATCAGAATAGATTGCGGTACGTGTATGTCACGTAGGCAACCAGGTTGAGTAGTTGTCGCAAGGGGGGGACGGAGTGGACGGATGGACAGATTAGAATAAACTATACAATTGAGGAACATGTTGTTAGAATTAGATTCTGGAGATCAGGAATACCTCAATCATCTCAGTCATCTATACACCGATTAAGTTTGACAACCAATTATATAATCCTTCATCTAGATGAACACTCCATTTTTGAAATAGCAATAAAAATTAAATTCCCAACTAAACCCCAACACATGATAATATAAGCATTTGTCTGGACAACTGCTTATATAATTCTTCATCCATTTTTGAAATAGAAACAAAAACTAAATTCCCAACTAAACTCCACACATGATTATATAAGTGTTCGTCTGGACGGCTGCTTATATTCTCTACGCTGTCTCAATCGTCTATGTCTCGTAGGTTGCTGCTTCCGATTGACAAAGAAGTTTTACCTCCAATTGTTGGTTCTTCTCAATTACCACCAACTTCTTTCATTGGAAACATGTTGATTGCGGATAACGATGTGCCTCAACTGGTTCAAAATAATCCTTTAATTGTTGCACCTATTCCTTCACAACCGACCTCATTTATTAATGATATAACAGTTGCAGATACCATGTCTGTTACTGACAACAGTTCTCCTTCTATGATATCTGAGCCTTTGGATATAATCGACGATATTACCTCTTCTCAGTCTGTGGACGACCCTTTGTATCCTATGGTTGCTCACAGCCCATACAGTGAATTATCTTAATTATATTTACTTAGTTTATTATGCATTCTCATGCTCGTTATTGTTGATAGATTCACCTAATTCCCCTTTATCATCTGATCAGTCTTCCTCAGATGAGTCCGACACCATTGTACGTTTGATCCAGGAAGTTTCTGTTAGTACCACAAAGAAACGTACCAAACTGATATATCGTACCCTGCATACCAAACGAAGAAGTACACGCCGTAAAGGTTGTGCTAATGCTACTGCACCTCAGCGTCCTTTGAGTATATCAAGTACTACATATCGGAAATGCAGTAAGTTTACTATTGTGGTCAAATATTCTGGAAAATTACCTTCCTGGTATAAAGGTGTTGCTAAGCTGACTACTCTCATCGATTTGACACTTGAAGACACTGTAATTTTCTGTTCATGCTGCTTGATTATCAATGGCCTGATTGTTTTCTTTTTCTTTCTTTTTTAAAAAAAAGAATCTAGATTTTGAAGACAACAATATCGACCTGTCTAGCATCGTCACCTTTGTCGTTGGGGATCGTCCCGTTGAGTATCCTGTTTACGGTACAAATCGCACTTATAAATTTACTCCACAATTTCATATATGTCATGTTAATTGGTCTGTTTGTGCTTAACTTACGCTTGACTAGCTCAAAGAGGATCTTACATGGTTCTATTCACTCGACAAATCCGTGATTCGAGGTTTATCTCCACCATCTTTGGTCAAAGTCATGGCGCTCGCCGATTTTTACGATTCCACCAATTGTACCATTGCTGAGCAACTGAAAACACATTCTGCTGTTTTAATGAAGGCATGCAACGTTTCTGACAAGAGATTCAACGAATCTGTCTTGTCTTCCATATGCAATATCCATAGTGTCACTACTATCCACGATATGTTATCATACTTGTGATGTGTACTTTTACTGAAATTTTACAATCAGATTTCACTTTATTGGATACTAACCGTACACACAAAGGATTGTCTCGTGATCTTTTTGTTGCTGCTTCTTCTATGCCTTTGCGTGCAATCAGCACACTCTACATGCCTGCTAATCGTGATCCATTCCTCTTACCACCTATATCTGGCAATTGACCAATATCTGCTTTCTGACATGCGTTGGGCAATCATGTCCACTGGTTCAGCCCATCATTATTGGCACATAGACTCCAAAGGATTTGGCACATTTATAAAGGTGGAGATGGGCATAAAATTGTGGTATATCGCAAGACCGAAGTCTGGGTCGTTCCAGGACTTTGCCACTGTTGATATATTTACCGACAAATATATATCACACCAATCCAACGAGGACTTATGGGATATAGAAGTTGTGGTGTTAGAACCTGGCAATATCTTGTAAGTTTGTTAATACATTCATATCCTTATCTTGTGTTAAAAATTAACAATTAGCATAATATGACCTAACTTACCGCATTGTGTTGTAACACCTATTCCATCAATTTGTTTGGGAGGTCACTATTATCTTGCTTCGACTTTGATGGACTCCATTATTGGAATGTATCACCATTTTGTAGGCAGTGACGTTCTTACCAACACTGACCACAGAATAGCCTCGCATGCTCTATTAGTTCGTATGCTGGCATATTATTACCAGTACTTCAAGTGTTCATACAACAGCGTCATTGGTGTGTTTATTTTATTCTCTTATTTATTTTTACACTGCTATATTAACTGTTTAGATTGCAAATATCCTCATATACTGGATATGAGTACTTGGGACAGTTCTTTAGCATTGTTTTCTCTTTGCAACTATTTCAAGCTCTACAGTGCACTTATCAACTGGAATTACGCCGATCATCAAAAGGATAGTCAGGCCTTTGAAGCCTCCATCAAGAACCGGTCAAGGGCACGTAAAATAGTTTATTGGTATTTCTGTACACACAGCCTTCACGGTACTGGTTGTTCCATAACTGGGTATGAGGCTTCAAGGCAATACTATAAAATCAATAGACCCAGCAACCGTATGTTTATCCATGTGTAAATGTATGAGGGGTGGTCCTGGATGGGATGCATTCAAACGTATGACAATACTTTCATCTCAACCTTCGTTCTATTGGCCTGGCACAACTTACGACGTTGTTGTTTCTTCATGCCAATTTTACAATTTGTACTCGCTTCTTCGTCATTCAAAGTTGTATGACAATAATTTTCAGATAATGTCCTGCTTGATGGCTTGGTTTATGGAGACAGTGAAATGTCATCCGAGCTGGGGTTTTCTCTTGCCCATATCTCAACTCAACTTGACTCTATCGAGCATGATAATGATGCAGGTTTGTATAACAGGCTCATTCACTCCACTGGTTGTGAATCGGATGAGAGCAATGATGATGAGTCAAGTGACCAGGATGTAGATGACGCAGGCATGCACCAGTCTTCAGATTCCACCTCTTCCGATTCAAATTTGTCACACTCCACTCCTAAAGTAAATGTATCCCATTCCACTGATAAACGTCACTGCTTGTCATCTGATACATTAGACACTATTTCCCGTTCAGGTAAGTATTTATTTCCATTGTATTATTTGTTGTCAATTGCTTATCATAGTTTGTCCACGATTGCTGTCACCTTCTGAGACCAGTCAAAGCTCTCATACCCCGTAATCTGCAATAATATTTTCAGCCCCACAAAGTACGTTTCTTGCAGATAATTATAGGTTCATAACTCATAATTTGATATAAAAATAGCAATATTTGAGCTTTATTATACTTATACTATTATAATACAATAATTTTTTTTGGTGCGAATGCTAGCGTGATGTTGTAAGAATAGAATTTCTTAAGTCCTGAAAATAAGTTATTGAACATCAGAAAAACCCACTTCTGAGAATGGGGCTGAGAGATTCAAGCTAACTACAAGAGTGTAGCGTAGTCCGCTATGTGGTGTTGGCCACATAGCTTTACTTACTGTAGTAGATATTATATTATATTTATTATAATATAATATTAATATATTAATTACTTGAACATATATATATGTACATATGTGCTGCTTATTAAGCAGCTTATTTTTGTGTTTGTACTACATAGTCAATAGACCGGACTGGTCTGATTCTGTGCAGTGTAAACATTAAGCTCACAAATTCCTGTAACTTCGTTACATTTTTTTGAATCTGCCAGCTAGGATCTATTGCCTAGCATCCGACGTCAGTCGCTGAGTTTGTTGACAGAACTCTATCAGCTTCTCAAGCTTCTTGCACAGCCACACCGTGCAAATTTCAAACAGGGAATTGATGAGTAATCCCATACCTGCAGTTTCCACTGACAGCGGGCGGAATGCCCACAACCTATGGGGAGACCCAGCAGACACCCAGGACGTGTCAGCATCCAATGCGGGTCAGGCAAGACCCAAGGCTCGCGACCAAGGTCAGAGCACCAACCTGGCCGGGAATGAAAGCGAGGCACGGAGAGCTGAAAGCTCACAGCAGGATGGTCTGCAACGCCTCCAGGACAAGATGCCAGGGGGATTAACACCCCCAGTTATGCTGATAGGACCCCATACGGGATCAGCGCATCAACGGCAGGTGACGGCAACGCGGCACCGACTCGGGATACCTTAGCGCGCGCTAACTAACCATTTTTGGCAATATTTGACGGCCACGCACGGCAAGAAGCAGATCCAATCAGTGATAGCGCCGATGGCAGCAAGAATGACAACTGACAGATGGCATCAGTCACTGACGACAGCGCTTAGCGAGAAGCTTGATGATCTATCAAAAACTGACGGACAGCTTGGCGTTTGACCTTGGCGTCTGACACTGCTTAGCGTCTCGATTTAGCGCCTGACATCGCTTAGGTGCTCTGACGGACAGAAGGGTGATGGAGTGATGGTTTAGCTTCGCAATCTGTCGCCTGGCGTTGCTAAGGCTCTTGAATGGACGGTAGGGATCTGAAACTGCTGGAGCTACCCCTTTGAAATTTTCTAGTTTACCGCACTCTGGCGTCATTAGCCACTGGCAACGGCGAACTCATTGTAGTATAAAAGTACTTACCGATTTGTACATAGAGGACATCAGAGAACAATAGACCAGAGTTTACTACTCCCCTTTCCTCAGTCTCCCTTACGCTCAAGAACTCATTTACGCTACGGTCGGCAACGTCAAACTCATCGGCAGTTACAGACGCTCACCAACACTCGACACACTCGCGCCTTGCAACTACGGCAGGCATTGTCGACGCTTAGACTTCGCTAAGCTTATCGTGCTCTTGCCGCTTACCTTTGCCGTGTTCACTTACCGCATTTTCCTTAGGCGCTTTACCTTAGCGCTTGACACTTGCCGACCCCGTTACCGACTTTTACCCTTTTTCACAGACGCGTTCTCTGGGACCTGCCCGGGACTCCCCACATCACTTTTAGCGCGCCCAACGCACACTCTTGGTACTGTAACACAGTAGCTACATTTGTTGCTGACCAAACTTTGGGCGTCATCAACGCAGCTGCCAGGAGGACTGCGACGGTCAAGCCGATTAGCTTCCAAAGGACCCCCTGAGGACGGCCAACAGTCAACAGGCGCCTATGGTGCCCCAGGAGACACCGAGTTGTCAGTACGGACTGGAAGAGCTCTCCCTCCAAGCTGGAGTAGTGGGACCAGGCTGTCAGGTTCCGCTGAGTCGGGGGCTTTCTGGGAAAGCGATTACCCTTACAATGTGGACTTGACCCATGGATACTCGGGTGTCTGGAACTCTGGGGCTAGGATTCCGGGGTTCAAGATGTGGACAGGGGGATCCCAGGGGAGGGGACTTAGCCCGGGGGTTTTGGGTGGTAGGTAGCTGGGGGATTCAGGTGGGGGTCGAGTCGTGAACCGGGGGTTCTAAGACGAGACCAAGTTAGTAAGTTAAAGTCGCGAAGTGCGTACCAGTCTTAGAGCACGCGATTATCCAAGCGTGCCAGTCAAGCATGCCAGTCAATGCATACCAGTCGAATAGAGGGCACGCAACAATCCAAGTAATGCAATGTAATATCAAGACTAGCGAATACAACAGGGAACTACACTATAAGTACTACGGGACCGGGTCTCGGGGTTCCGGGGTGTCTGGGATGGGTTCCGGGAGTCATTGAGTAGCGGCAGGGACTGTATACCTGGATTGCGCGTGTGGAGCCCATGATCAATTGGCACGGAGGGGGTTGTGATGCGTGATGCGTGATGGCCGGGAGTGAGTCAGTGATCCGATCGTTGATCGGGGCTGGTGGCGGCTGATGGCGGTCCTTGATGCGCATGATGGTGGTGTCGGCGGTCGTGATGGCGGGGCGTGTCCTGTGGGGTCGGAGGGAGGGTCCCGGATGGTGTTCTGGGGGTGTCCCGGGGTGGGCCCGGAGGGGAGGGGTTGTGACACAGGCGGTCCACAGAGTCCAGTGTCTTCTAAAATAGTGGAAGCCCGCTTAGAAGAGGTACCGGAGGAGGCTGCAAGGCCTGAAGTATCCCACACGGAAAACCAATTCCCATGCACACCAGCAGTGGAGGAAGCTCTGGAGGTTGTAGAGCTTCCAGAGGAGGTGATGGAGTCATCAAGTGACGACAACGCCAGAGCAGAGGAGCAGCGGCTGAAAACCGCGTACACTGTGCACTTGCGGGTGTTCTGGGACTTGCACCCAGAGGTGATGAAATACACCACCCAAGCACGACTCAAGCGCTACGCATCAGCACATATAGTAGCACTTAGGCAACAAGGGCACGAAGTGCCCAATGTATTCAGTACAAAATATACTGATTTAATGGTGAGAGTGCTCACTATGAAGCTGCAAATGTATGTGCAGCGGAAGGCCACACGGCAATCTGGGGTCTCAACCCCCTGGAGCCACATGTCTGAAGAATGCTCGGCATGGCGCAATCAAGACGTCGGAATCAAGCTAGTGGAGGCACTAGCACAGGCGCAAGAAGTGCCCAAAGCAAGACTGGTGAGTACTTTTTATACTCCTGCAGGACAAGGGTGGCGTGAGGAGCCCCCACACATGCGTAACCAAGACCATAGGACAGATATGTCAGGTCCGGATGGGCACAATAGTACTGTGCTCAAGGTGGATAGCAAGGCATCTGTGATGCCGCGTGTGCCCATGGCCGAAACGTTGAGCGACAGAGTCGCATATCAACGTATGCGCAATGGCGACCTCAGGACTAAGGGACAGTCCCTTATCAACAATCAGGGCATTGTATTTGAGGGCACTAAGCCCATTGACGAGATGCATCGTCAATTCGTCATGAAGGGTCAGGAGAATCAAGCTTCTCCAGTCCCAGGGTGGCGCATTGATCATGATTGAGGCGACTTGCTCGATCGAGATGGCACCACGAGACGTGATGTCCCTGGTCACGGCCAGGATGACGGCCCTAGGCCAACTTCTCAAGACGAGGGCAATTATGCCCACAGTCAAGGAGGCTCAGGACGTCCTCCGCAGGGTGGTCGAGGGAAGTCACTTCCCCATGCTGCTGATTTGGCGACTAGATCCCCAGGTCAGCAGGAGGCCATCCGAATGCATCGTGAAGCCATGCACAATTGCCTGCAAAGGCATGATGAGGTTGTCAGGGGACCCCTCATACCTTTCTTCTTTCACTCCTTATTTCTTCACTCTCCTTTCATTCACTTCCTTATTTCTTCTACCATTCTCTCATTTTGCTGTTACTACTTCTTCAACACTATCTGTTGGTACTATTCTCAACCTTTGAGGTGCTCTGGTTCTTTAGCTATCACTCAGACAAGTGTGGGCCCTTCAGCACTGCTCCAGGCTGCTTAGATAAGCCGGAGTTTGCCTTTCTGACTTCTAAAGTCCGGAGTTTTCCTCCCTTGTTTGCACACTTGTTTGGTTAGTCAATTTTCGAGTTTTTAAGGTTTTGTTGTACTGTACAGTTGTTTCCCATGCTTCAGAGGCCCCAGAAGCGTCCAACCTGGCATAGGGAATCCCCAGACTTGTTCTCTTTGGATCTCCCTCTGCCAGGTGAGTAGCTACCTTGATATTGTCAGTATATATTCTAATACACTTTGGATCTCCCTCTGCCAGCTGTGTGACTGAGCCACAGCCTCTAGAGATCGCCCTTACAGCAGAACAAGTCTCTACATTTCGGTCTGGGAGCCCCCTTCAGCCTGCTTGAGCCCTCTCTTGCCCCTTTAGGTCCCTCCCCCACTGGATTACTCCCTGCCCCTCTGTTGCTTCTATGACCCAACCAGCCCCCTCAGACACTCCCCTGGACGCTTCCCCAATGCTGAGCCCTCTAGCTGCAAGGTCTACCCACTCTCTCCCAGAGAACAGGATGAGCTTGATGCCTTTTTGCAGGAGAATTTAGACTCTGGTCGCATCCGTCCCTCAAAGTCTCCGATGGCCTCTCCAGTCTTCTTCATTAAGAAGAAGGATGGATCTCTACGTCTGGTTCAGGACTACCGAGTCTTGAATGCGATGACTGTGAAGAATTGCTACCCCTTACCACTCATTTCAGAGCTTGTCAACAACCTCCGAGGTGCGCGCTACTTTACCAAGTTGGATGTCCGCTGGGGCTACAACAATGTGTGCATCAAAGAAGGAGATGAGTGGAAGGGAGCATTCCGAACAAATCATGGACTCTTTGAACCTCTGGTAATGTTCTTTGGCCTCACTAATAGCCCTGCCACCTTCCAGACCATGATGAACGACATTTTCCGAGACCTCATAGCGGAAGGTGTTGTGTGTGTATACCTTGACGATATTCTCATCTATACCAAGACTCTAGAGGAGCATCGTCGGATTACACGCATCGTACTGGAACGTCTTCGCCAGCACCAGCTCTATCTTAAGCCAGAGAAGTGTGAGTTTGAGCAGACTAAGGTTGAATATCTTGGACTGATCATCTCTCATGGAATGGCTGAGATGGACCCAGTCAAGGTGGCTGGTGTAGCGGAGTGGCCAGAGCCTAAGAACAAGAAGGAGGTTCAGGCCTTCCTGGGTTTTACCAACTTCTACTGGAGGTTTATTCAGGATTTCTCACACCATGCCCGGCCCCTCTTCGATCTCACCACTAAGGACACTCCTTGGCACTGGGATGCAGCACAGCAGACAGCCTTTGATGCCCTCAAACAGGCAGTCACTTCAAAGCCTGTCCTCATATTCCCAGATGATGACTCTCCCTTCCGTGTCGAAGCTGATAGCTCAGATTTTGCTACTGGGGCCGTTCTCTCTCAACAGTCAAGGGAGGATGGCAAGTGGCATCCTGTGGCTTTCTACTCCAAGAGTCTCAATGCCATGGAGCGAAATTATGAGATCCATGACAAGGAGATGCTAGCTATCATTCGGTCATTTGAGGAGTGGCGACATTTCCTTGAGGGTGCCAGGCATAAATTTGAGGTGTGGACTGATCACAAGAACTTAGAGTACTTTCAGATGGCCAAGAAACTCAACCGCTGACAGGCTCGATGGTCCTTGTATCTGGCCAACTTCGACTTCTCTCTGCATCACAAACCGGGACAGAGCATGGGTAAGCCAGATGCGCTTTCTAGGCGAGCAGACCATGGTTCAGGAGCTAGTGACAATGACAATATTGTACTTCTGAAGCCAGAACTATTTGCTATCCGTGCTCTAGAAGGTGTGGTTGGCCAGGGAGAAGAAGTGAGCATCCTTCGAGACATCCGATGAGGTAACTGGGAGGGCGCTCAAGAAGATCTGGTAGCTAAGGCTGCCATGGCCTTGCATGCTCGAGAGAAAGCTGGAGTGAAGTCTGTCTGCACCGACGAGTGGTCTCTGGAGAATGGTCTTCTCACCTTCCGGGGACGCATTTATGTTCCCAACCTGCCAGACCTCCGGAGGCGGATTGTGGAGCAGCATCATGACTCTCGAGTTGCAGGACATCCTGGCAGATGGAAGACACTGGAGCTGGTTTCGCGGAATTACTGGTGGCCTCAAATGTCACGGTATATTGGCTCTTACACCTCCACCTGTGATCTTTGCCTTCAGACTAAGCCTCGTCGTCAGCCTCCTATGGGACAGCTTCATCCATTGCCTATCCCAGCTGAGCGTTGGAGTGTGGCCTCGGTAGACTTCATTGTTGAGTTACCTGATTCTCATGGATATGATGCGATCATGGTGGTAGTGGATCTCTGTGGCAAGCGTGCTCATTTTATTCCAACACACACTACTTGCTCAGCCATGGGCGCTGCCAATCTGTACCGGAAGCATGTCTGGAAGCTCCATGGGTTGTCAGATGCTTATGTCTCAGACCGCGGACCTCAGTTTGTGGCAGAGTTTACGAGAGAGGAAGGGGAAGGGCGTAGGGGTGTGTGATCAAGAATCAATACAAGGGCTCGAGAAAGAAAACAAGATCAAGATCAAGATCAAGAACGTCCTATCAAGAAAAAAAACATCTGGATCCAACGGCAAGGTGTGTATGGGTATATGAGGAGTGGATGTTGGGTGTGTGGTAGTGTGGCATAAGAGGATGAGAGGTGGGGAGGGAGGAGTGGGTGAGGGGTGTGTTCAAAGTTCACGATCATAATCAAATAATCAACACGCACGAAAAAAAAGACAAAGAAAAAAGACACAAACAAATCCCCAAACACGCAGGTCCTTCATTCACTGACAGATTTGGCGTGTACAGCAGGAACCTCGGGCGTCTTCTTGGTCAACTCGCCCTGTGCACTCTTCCTCTTCTTCTCTGGGGCGAGACCAGATGGAACAGGGAGGATGGGAGCTGGGACATTTGGGTCAGTGGACGAGGACGCGGGGGACGTGGTACCTGCGCCAGGCTTGTTATGCTTGCTCGTGACTGCCTGCGCCAGGGCAGGAGGCGGGGGATAGAACAGGCCAGGGTAGGGGAAGTGGGCGTACAGGGGAAGGAAGTAGGGAAAACCGTGGGGCGGGGCTGCGGTGGACTGCTGGGCGTCATGGGCGGCGGGCGGAGGGGGGGAATGGCTGAAGTCAGGAGGTGGGTAGTACATTGGGTAGAAGCCAAGGGGTGGGTGGCCATCTGCGGGGACGTAGCCGGGAGGCAGGGCGTGTGGGATGGCAGCAGGGAGCCATTGTTGGTCGGGGGCGGCGGGGTCAGTGGGGAGGACGTCAGGGGCAGGGAGCTTTTTCCTGCTTTTGTAGGGGCCGCGCTTGATGCCCTTCTTGCGTTCCCTGCGCTGGCCGTCGACACAGGTTTCTGGGCTATCGTACTTGATGCAGCGCGTGCAAGGACGGCCGTCGTTGCAGCGCTTGCAGGCATTGGCGCAGTTTGTGCACTGCTCACGTCAGTACGGGCACACACAACCAAGCAAAGACGTACCGCCATCTTGACTTGTTTGCGCTTCGGGCGGGCCTGGGCATTCGCTGGGAACAGAGTCAGTCAGACAATAACACGTGACTGGAGGACGTATGCTGGGATGGGGGGTTGGGGTAGTAGACCATGCCCTGTGTAGGATGGAACATCATGTATACGGGCTCCTGTGGTGGGGGAAAGGGCAGGGGCGGCAGGTAGTTAGACGGGTCCGCAGGCTTGGGCTGCTCAGGCGGCATGGAACCTGCGCCATGGTGGTTAGGATCAGAAAAGGAAATCGGGCGGACGCTCCAGACAAAAAGCTCACTCCGCCTGGCATGTGCTCACGTCTCCCTCACCAATCCTCGCAGACTGAGCTTGACGGGTCATAGAGATGACCGCTGGTCTTGCTGTACGACGACGAACACAATTTTGAAG
Organism: Macrolepiota albuminosa; assembly: GCA_027475525.1. Classification (NCBI taxonomy): domain Eukaryota; kingdom Fungi; phylum Basidiomycota; class Agaricomycetes; order Agaricales; family Agaricaceae; genus Macrolepiota; species Macrolepiota albuminosa. The sequence goes on along the minus strand of JAMWFC010000046.1, from coordinate 129,249 downwards.
CAATCCACTGGAGAAACCGTGAGCTGGTGATTGCACACGACGATGACGACAGACTCACAAGATCAGATGAACCAGTGTCGACTTGAAGCGACAGTCTCTGGCCAGCAGCACCGACGGTAGCATTGTTCGAGTACGCTCTGCTCCACGGATCAGTAAAGCAGAACAACAACTAGCAAGACCACATACATATCATACACGCTGGACCCGATGACGTGGAGAGGCAAGACTATGCTGTCTTGGGCACCAGGGCCCTTGACGTGAGGAGTGGCACGGGGAGTTGAGGACACTGGGAACGATGATGAGAACAATATTCATGGCGACCATGTCGCTTGGTTGATGCCTAGAATATTTTTTAACTCAAGAAATATAGATTATACCAGATGGACACACTCTGTCGAGGCCTGGCAAGTGAGTGCATGTGCTCTCCAGCTCGTTGTTTTGTAGGACACGCTATTGGACAAGCAAACCCAAGTACCACAGTTACGACACAAGACTTCATGAGGCTTTATTGATGAGACAGTGGGATCTGCGGTGAGAATATCAATTTGCTGTTCCACCGTCTTCGCACGCTGTTTTGATTTTTCGGTGACATTGTCTGTTCCATCGTCTGCAGGCCTAGTAACATTGATTGACAATGAAATTTTGTGCAAGGAAGTAATGACCGGACGTACACAGGTATCTGATCGCATTTAGCACGGTGCATCTCCCAGGGACAAATCCTGTATGTTGTTCTGCCACCCAGATGGACAGACTTGCCACATCGTCCACATTTAGCAACATCCTTCGTCAAGTTACGACAAAGAGGTTCATTTTTAAAGTACTCCAATCGCTGAGCTTCATTTTGCCTAATACTTCCAACGCTGATGATCGAATCCGCTATCGCTGCACTATCATCGACGTCGGTATCTGGGGAGGCAGTTTGCCTACACAGAAATCAACACACGCATTGAGGATACCAGAATCAAACGGACCATGAAGGGCGTTTTGTGCTGGAAACTGACACTGATTTCTTAGAAATTGCTGAAGTTGATATTGGAGCTGGGGATTGAGGTTGTGTACGACAGGATATAGTTCGGACATGGTGGCTCTTCTTAGACACGGTGCTCTTGACTGACTTGTCAGAGTCGCGTCGAGCACGTTTTGTGGCTGATCCAGGAAGTCTGAAATAAAAGTTGAACGCAGAGTAGAAGCGAAGAAACCACGCGACCTACTGGTTGTCGATCTTCAACGGGCCCTTATTTTCGAGAGCCTGTATTCCGAGATCTAGAATAGATTGAGGTTTTTCTGTGCAGCGGACTATGTGTGGGAAAAATGTCTTCGATTTTTGCCGTCATGTGACTGTGTTTGTTCTCATTGCCATTACTTCCTTCCGGTAAGCGTGGGAATAATGTCTTCGATTTTTAACGTCATGTGATACTACCGTTCGTCTGTACGGTTACTTAGTCAGCAGTAGACCATGTACGCGTGGGAGTAATGTCTTCATTTTTTAACGTCATGTGATACTACCGTAAGTCTGTACGGTTACAGAGATGCGTGGGAATAATATATTCACTTTTTAACGTCATGTGATACTAGTACGGTTACATATATGTGTGGGAATAGTGTCTTCCCTTTTTAACGTCATTTGTTCCGTAGCTTTACTATGTTAATATTTGATATCTACATACGCCAGGATGTAGCCACAGTTGGGTCTGTTTTAACACATTCTCTACACCCACTCGGTCCGTAATGTTCCAATTTTATTTGGCTGACGTTCTTTCCTTGCCAGATGTATTGGATGTCCAGTCGACCCATAGATCAAGCGGTCTCTGAAAAATAGGCCTATTTCAATGACTAATTGTGAGTCTTTCTATGTCCTGCCTGGTACAGGCATGACAGGACACGATATTAGATCGCAGATAATAGCCGCCACGCGAAAACCATATATCGGAGCAGACACATGCATTATGACTTATTTCCTTGGCTGCCTTCTGTGGAGAGCGATCCCTGAATACCAGTGCTGATATACCCCCCAAAAGATTCGGCATATCGCCACTATCTAATGAACACCTATTGTCACTTGAGAGGTCTGTTATCCAGCGCAATAGATATATGACAACAAATCATTGATTTACTAGATCATGGCACTTACTGATTTCGACAGTCTGCCATGCGACAAGCCGTCATTACGACTGATTATTAATGCACCACGGCTTAACATGGAGCAACAACAGGCTATGCTCAAAGTTAAATATTCTTATTCAGACTCTTCCGACAGTTATTCGGATTCCCTCCCTACTTACTTCAGACTCTACTCCGAATCGTATGTGTTTTCTCGTGGTCGTTCACCGTCGCTGTTTCTATATCCCTTATTGATGTGTTCGTGACGAATACAGGTCGCCACCACTGTATCATTGACATCATGATTCTAAGTATCTCCTCGCCTAAGCAGAGGTATTTATATGCTTCGTTTCTCAAAACCAAGGCGCGTACTACTCAATTTGATGTCTTCTCCAATCTGAGCTTCTCTACGTTGTCCCACTATTTTTTCCTTTATGTCTTTATCCGCTCCCTCGTGTGCCCCTTGGTGGTGCTCCTCCCTCTAAGTATGATGGCAGAGACGACTCGGCACGCTACGACCCTTACCAGCGAGGCATTCACTGTTTAAGCGGCCGTTGTGCGTCAACGAGCCATAATCTATAGTGCTCCCGGGATGCTCGTATAATGATGTTACGGACTTCAGCATTTTCAAATGCTGTTATGGACTGGGGTTTTGTTGTTTGCACTAGCAAGACATACAGTCAAAGACACCCAACACGTTCTTTCATCCTCAATTTACTACTACATGGAGCACTACCGCGATATCCTATTGTGGCGCCCTCACACATCCTCCCATCGCCCCTCTGGTATCAAGATGCGCGCCATGTCTTGTCAGGGGATTCTCCAGGTGACGGAGAGGTATTCAGATGTGCTGTATCACATTAGACCCGCTCATCTCATTTTTCTGTATGTTTTGACTTCTTGGTTCGCTCGTTAATTGACCTTGAGTCAGGAGCTATACGCATCGTGACAAACGGACCCATCTCACAACGAAAGCTTTTGATGGATGAGGAATTCTCGTTGCCGCATTCCATACTCACGAAAATCAACGGCTTGATGAAGTTTGGACTTACTCGGATGCTTCGAAAGAGGTCGAGTGGAACGCAAAGCTCATCATCGCCAAACATATAGTACGCTGCGAGCCTAACAAGCCTGATTTCACTTCATGTGGAAAGGATTTGGTACATGGAGTGTTCTTGACGATTGAACTTGCTTAATGTTATGCGCAGTGCTGCAACGTAACAATACCTCATCAAGTAGATCTGGGCATAAAGGCCAATATTTTCATGCTCGACTAGAGGTATGTTTGCTTTATGCATATCAAAACACTCATACTAAACGTTCTGTTTCTAGTTATTTTTATTGTAGTTAGTAGAATATCTATATATATATTCTATACCCGTAGCTGGACGTCAAGACTAAATACACGCTGCTGGGTTTATGCGGTGTTCGGTGTCCACCGTCATTGGAGCCTTAGGCGCAATTCTCATGAGGAACATTGAATGGTATGTCGTCTTTGCTCTATTGTCAGTAAAGCTCTTATAGATTAAACGTCTTTAGTGGAACGGTTTCATAATAATAGTAGAAGACCCTTTATTAATCATTTGTATCGGTGCAGCTAATAATTACATTAGTACTTCACTACTGAGGCTGTAATTTGTTTCTTATCAAAAAAAAGGGCAAAGAAAACTGTTGCCTGTTTCGTAGCTAGGTTTTACAATAGAAACCGGCAAATTTCCTCTGTCTGAAGACTTTTTTCTATCGGAAATTGATACATTGGAAATGGCATAACAGTTTACCTTTTCACATTTTTATTATTATTATTATTATTATTAGTATTATTATTTTTTTTTTATATTTTATTTTTTTTTATTTTTTTTTATTTTTTTTTATTTTTTTTTTTATTGACGTTAAACCGCCAGTTTTCAGAAGACCAATGTAAGGGCCTGATGAATCGCGACAATCACGTGAGCTAGCCTAGGAGAGGAGGCGCAAGTGAGACTGGGTTCTGTAGGGAACTTTCACTTCGACGTCCTCCTCCCTAGGTAAGAAAACACAATTGGGTGCCATTAGTGCTTACTACTAGTCAACCATTCATATTTTCGTATATGATGTCTTTATGCCAACCTGGATCGTCAACATTCAGCTAACTGAGCTTTATTGCCAGTAGGTAAAAGGATTACCGAAACACCTTAATCGGTATCATAGTATCATGATTTGTTATTCCCCTACACTGTTTAATACTTCAATTTTCTGATTGTGATACTGTAGGCTTGTTAAATACAATTGATTATTAGCATGTCCAAGTCATCCGATCACTTACAACGTCCGCAATGAAACATTGTCGGTGTCACACCGTCCTGATGTATAGCCCGTTAGTCCAATGTAGTGCACTATCTACATATATAGTACACTATCTACATATATAGTACACTATCTACATCTGTAGTACACTATATACAACGTTCAACCATATACCATATACAGTACGACATATACAATGTACAATATTTAGGGTTGCGAGCAAGAAATTACGACAGGGGCCTCCTCCCAACCTCATCTTCCTCCTCCGTCTCTCCCATGGTCGTCGTCGCTGCTGCTTCCGCTTCAACCATCTCTGCTGTTGCCACTGCCCCTCTTTCCGTCATTGCTGCCATCACTGCGGCTTCACCCGCCTCCGCAGTTGTCATTTCTTCTTCTAAAGTCGATACCAACATCGCGATTATTTCATTCCATGTTGGCATGGGCTGGCCAGCGTCCGCTGCCACTTCCATCCAAGTTCCCGGTGTCACTGCATTCCTGCGTTGGTGCGCTGCTAACAGACCTCCCAACTGATCGATTCCTTGCGTAATCTCTGGTGGGATCTGCTGGGGCAGCCCTTGCTAGATGAGGGCGAACACCGAGGAACTACCGTCCAATAACAGTCGGTACTCGCGCACCATTCCTGGGCGTGAAGATGTATCAGGTATATGGTATGGGACATAGGGTCACTTACGCATAACATCTTCATGGGACGACGCCAACGCGTTCAACAGCCAGTTCCTCCTCCTTAAAATCCGTGGCTGTGCTGCCTCCACTCGCCGTATCGCCTGTTGTACCTCCTCTATCTCCGACGCCCCGGGTGCCGCGTTGTCCGACCCTCGATTCTCGATATTCTCTACTCGCGCTCGCAACCCAGCCAACTCGTCTTCGATAGCCACGCGTGCCACTAAAGCGGCATCCCTGTCTCCAAATGCTCTGTCCCTGTCACGAATAGCCGCATTCCTCTCTTCCCGCATGGCCTCCCGAGCGCGTCGTTCCCGCTGAAGATCCTCTCGTGTGTGGTGCAGCTGTAATGTTACCCGGTACCCATTTGCCATGGCCTCTTGCAACTGCTGGCACGTTTCCTCATCAATAGACGATTGGGCAGGTATCGGGGGGATTTCACGGATATCCAACATGTCCAAGCTTGGGGACCTCCACGCACGCTTGTACCCTATTATCTCCACCGACTCGGTCGAAGCTCGGCGCTTCCCTTTGTCCTGTTGCGGAGACGACGCTTCCACCCTTCCTCCTTGCGACGAACCCTCAGTCTGCGCCTCAACCGACCCCACATCCTTCGATGAACCCTCAAGCCGCGATCCACTTGACTCCTCGCCCTTTGACCTGGGCACATTACCCGCACTCAATGACTTTGTATTCGCGTATCCGCGCGCGCGATTAAATAATATTGAACCCGAATTCCTTGCCTTCCCGAAGTACGGCTCCGGCGATGCTCGGCGCTTTCCCTTATCATGCCGAGCCATCGGCGCTTCCTCCGTCAACGCAGGTGAAGCTCTGCGCTTCCCCTTATCCTGCTGTGTAGTCGACGCCTTCGCCTTCCTTCCTCTCGATGAACTCCCAGCCTGTGCCCCACCCGACTCCTCGGCCCTCGATCTGGATGCACTAGCCAACTGGCTCAGCACCCAGGTCATGTCCCACCCCTGTTCTTTGCTCATGCAAGATGCCTTCCATGTCTGAGCCACGGAGCATCGCTCGTGCCGGGCTCGACAGGAAACACACACGGAATTATCCCTGCGAGATTTTGCCACTGGTGCCTCGAATTCGCATGGTTCACCTCGACGTGAGCATAACGAGCACTGGTGATGGTTAGGACGCGCGACCGGGCCAGGAGAACACTCACAGGACCCTTGTTCTGACACCACTTGAGGGTGGGAGGGCCACGGTGCCGGTTTTGGGCCACGGCAAATTGCTCCGGTGTCACATCGGCTTGAGGGATCCGCTTCGTTGCCGGGACTCGCCGTACCTGACCGGGCCCGAGAACAGGCTGTTCAGTACGCGTCAACGAGCTCGCAGCAGGTGCTGATTGGACCGAGCTGCTCGGACCGGCTGTCTGCATGCTCCTCTCTGGTGCCAATGGGTTGGATGTCAGTGTCGATGAACTTGATCCCATAGACCGGCTTGCCATCTCTGGGGGGGGGAGGAGGGTGTGCCTGGTGAGTACGCAGACATGCCGGGAAACTACTTATGCTGCTGGAAAAGGGCTGCTATCCGCTGCTCGTCTAGATGGCGCTTGTATATTTCTCGGCACTCCTCGTAGCGTAGCCATGAAGCAGTTGAGTTATCACCAGGCGGGGGTGGCGTAGGCAAACGGTTAGGGGTAGAGTGGCACGACATAGTCAAAGAAGGATGGATGGTCGAAATGTTTTTCTTATCTACCCTTTCGTTATGATGGCATCAAGATTCTACTTCTATTACCGCTATGAATGCATAGCCACCGCCACATCGCTTAGATGAATAAATAAAAATAAACCCCGAGTTTGTACGTAAGTAACGATAAGAGCGTTGTGTCCATACAGATAGTTTTGAATCCTCTGCAAAGTTCATGTATTTTTAACTAAACTTTTCAAGTGCGTTTTCGTCATTTACTGCTTCATGTGTTGTGAATGTCATATGCAACGCTTATACAATATAAAGGTTGTAAAAATTGAACGTAAAGGATGGATGGGAATGTCATTACTCACTTAGACTCCTTGCCGGTTGCGTAAGACCTACGCAGTGTGTCGTTCCAAAGCCTCAAATGGTACAATATATCACCGATCACATACAGGGTCGATCCTAAGATGCTCGGCATTCAGCGGATCCCCATGGAATGTGATCGCCGAATACACTGCCGATCATCGGGTGCTCGGCATCAGCGGATCCGCATGGAACGTGATCGCCGAATAGACCGCCGATTATCGGCAAGCGTGACTTTGGCTTCACTATCCTCAACGACAAGACACGGCCGCCTTGACCCATATTTTGGGTACAGGTGCCCTGGGGTCAACGCAGGTAATATATAATACATCCAATGCCGATTTTGATACTGATTATGATTGGTTAGAGCATAACTATATTTTGACTGAATGAGGGGGAGGGGATGGGGGGGTAGGGGGGGGGGAGAGGAGAGGAGAGAGAGAGAGATAGAGGGTTAATACAAATATCCAGTGATTCATAATATTGGATTATAATACCATTGTTCATTTACCGACGCATTTTAAGTCAGCTCTGTGGCTTGCCGGCTACATAAAATCGAAAGGGCATCTTAGGGTTTGTATGTATCATCACACCTGTGTGTGATATCATTTCTTCGTGAGTATGTTATTGCTGTCTGAAACCAGTACATTGTTTTGGTCCCAGGTATGCAGCCACCCGGGTGAAGAGGCACATAGGACGTCGGCCTCCTCCGAAGTATTCACTCGTTCGTAAATAAATAAATAAATAAATAAATATATGATCTATTTGTCGTTATGGCTGTGTACCATTCAAATATGCGGCCATTGCATAGCCACTATAATCATGAACATACATTTTATATTATATATTTAATTATTTGTTGTTAATATAGTAATAGCGTGTGATTTCATGCATATAGTGGCTGTGTATCAATCGTATATTCGACTGATATACAGCCACCAGGGGTTGGGTCCAACGCTCGCTTGCTGGCTTAGTCGCATCCTAACAGGCCCTTTCTATCATAATAGCCTTATCCTTCAAACTCTTCCTTTATGTAAATAGTGGATTTCGCTCGCGGTGGTGGCAAGCTTGCTTCATTGGGTTTTTGATGCTACCCCAATTGCACCCTTTTAGTTATGCCTATACTGTTCAGCTGTGGCTACCGAGGTGTTTCCTACCCGATATGTCCTTAGCTACCATGTAGCGGAAGTAGATAGCATTGTAGATGTACGGCTGTATTTAATTATTTATCCCAATCGTGTTATTATGGCTGTGCATCGTTCGAGTATACTATTGCTGTACAGCCACAAGTTCTGTGCTTGCTACATGTATTCCGTATTATTACATTCTTTCGAGTGCGAAACAATCTAATTGAATCTAAAACATGTAATATTGCTTTTACCTTCACATATCGTTTGAGGTGATATAACTATTTATCCGTCGATGTCGTATTTAATCTTTCTTGGTCCGTGGTTTATAAAGGTATCGTACCTAGATAATTCATTGATCAAGCATTCAGGGAGAAAAAATAATAATTATAATAATAATAATAATAATAACATATAATTCCCTTTGGTAGGTATTGCCAAACCGTTTGTCCATACGGTCAATTATATAATCAATGTATTATTTTGATGCGATGACGCTTATTACGACATGTTGTTTTGATGATGATACTTATTTATTACTGTATTAACTGGGAAAAAAACAAAAAAAAAAAAACGACACAACATGATGTGGGCGGTAGTATCACTGTGTTTGACTACAACATATGGTGTGATGTACCGAATTGATATTGTTTTCAATTTGCCGGCGGACTCATGTAAGAGTGTTGTGGACATATAAAACTAAATTGGTATGACCTTCATATTCGTTGATATTATAGCGCGTACTTACTGTTTGATGGTTTTACTTGCTAAAGGTTGTGTCTGGTTTGTATGACTAATCTTTGTTATTCAAATTCGTACCTAGTTACTCCGATGTCAAACTAAATATGGGCTGCTATTACATATATATTTTTATTTACTGAAAATTATGATTTTTATTTTGTACATATATATATAGGTGGCGAGTTAACACCTCCAAACCTCCATCTTGTACTCCCTCCTGCCCTCTCCACACACACACGTACTTTCTGATATTTTCGTTATATGCCTGTGACTTTCCCTCATCCTCGCTTATCAAATGAGGCTTTCGCGTCCTGTTCCTGGTTCACTGATGCGCTGCTATCAGACGGAGATCTTGCTACCTGCTATGGACGAGACACGGCAATCCACGTGAGTGAACGTTGTCGATTTGAACTCCCGGTCAAATGCTTTGTATACTGTTTTCGCCGCAGCCATGGTGTCGTCGAACTGCTGTGTGCCAAGCCCGTCCAGTTTTATTGACTGTTTGAGGTATTTACACTTCCGATTGAATTCACTACATCCTATCAGCCATCTTCAATATGTGTAGCATCATTGAACGCTCACTTTATAGATCCTCCTATCTTAAATGGGGGCAGATCTATGTCTGCTATTGCACCATACACCATAAATGTTGCTTCCTCGTTCGTCACCTTGCCGTCCTAATCTGCTAGCAGTAGTCTCCATATTTTTGGGCTCTCGTATTGCCAGACTATTCCCGTATTTTTCCATTCCAGAATCTTCACGATCCATTAAATCTATGTGTGGACACCCTACATATATATTTTCATTTCACCTGAAGAATGTCATGAAGTTGTGCTTCTCCCCGGTGCTCGTCATACTCGACATGTCGTTCCAAGGTACTTCCTATGTCAATGTCCGTGTAAATATATATATTTTTCTTTTATAATTCTAAAAGGCTTCATTCAGTACGCACTTGCATTGCTTTCGTCGTACTCGTTGTTCATTTGTGTATACGTGTATGCGATGATAAGATGGGCTACGGAATGTCTGGTGAGCTGATGCTGTCTCGTGTCGTACGGCAGACGTCTATTATAAACATCTTTTCAGGGTCGACTATCTGCGTGGCTTCTTGTTCTCATGTCGCGTTGCATCGGTATAATTCAGACAACGTTTAAGGGTTGACTGTCTGTCTGGCTTCTTAGCGATGATAGGACCCTATACAGGTTAGGCGCATCAACGGCAGGCTCGGCACCGACTCCGGAAACCTTGCCGCACTCGTTCCGAACTTAGCGCACGCGTTCTACCCATTTTAAGCCATTTCTGACGGCCGTGCACGGCAAGAAGCAGATCCAATCAGTGATAGCGCCGATCGGCAGCAGGAATGACAACTGACAGATGGCATCAGTCACTGATGACAGCGCTTAGCGAGAAGCTTGATGATCTATCAAAAACTGACGGACAGCTTGGCGTTTGACCTTGGCGTCTGACACCGCTTACCGTCTCGATTTGGCGCCCAACGTCGCTTAGGTGTTCTGACAGACAGAAGGGTGATGGAGTGATGGTTTAGCTTCGCGATCTGTCGCCTGGCGTCGCTAAGGCTCTTGAATGGGCGGTAGGGATCTGAAACCGTTGGAGCTACCCCTTTGAAATTTTCCAGTTTACCGTACTCTGGCGTCATTAGCCACTGGCGACGGCGAACTCATTGTAGTATAAAAGTACTTACCGACTTGTAAATAGGACAAGAGACGAATAGACCAGAGTTTCCCCCTTTACTTCAGTCTCCCTTACGCTCAAGAGCTCATTTACGCTACGGTCGGCAACGTCAAACTCATCGGCAGTTGTAGACGCTCGCCAACACTCGACATACTCGCGCCTTGCAACTACGGCAGGCATTATCAACGCTTAGAACTTCGCTAAGCTTATCGTGCTCTTGCCGCTCACCCTTGCCGTGTTCACTTACCGCATTTCCTTAGGCGCTTTACCTTAGCGCTTGACACTTGCCGACTCCGTTACCGACTTTTACCCTTTTTCACAGACGCGTTCTCTGGGACCTGCCCGGGACTCCTCAAATCACTTTTAGCGCGCCCAACGCACACTCTTGGTACGGTAACACAATCGTTACATTTGTTACTGACCAAACTTTGGGCGTCATCAGCGATTCGGATATATTTTATCTCTCCTATTCAACGTGTTTGGAAAGATAAGACCGACCTGATTTATTTGCGTCTCCCTGTCTGCGAAACCTCTAACTGTCTCACAGGCAACTTCTTTCCCATGGATTCTCCCGTCCCACGGGATTGTGTTCTTTTCTCTTTGTTTCGAAGCATGTGCATTTCCGCGTCGATATATTGCTTATTCCGTTGTATCAGTTTATTTGATTTTGGCTTATAGATTGTCTGTTCCCTTGATACTGAGTGGGTTACTTGCTTCTATCATCTTTTAGGATTGAAATAGGTTAATTCAAACTGACTGATTAGATTGCCTATTCATATTACCTACATATTACTCTGTTATTACTATGGGATTGAACAAGGCTACTTCAAATTAACCTTTTGGCTTGCCTATTGTATCCCTTCCTTCTTACACCATTATTGCTACGTTTCTTGTAGTATCTGGATCTTTCCGCTTTTTTGCTTTTCTACATCCAGGCTCGCCGGTCTGGCACATGTAGAGCTTATGTGAAGTCGCGTTTTCTTACGCAGGTGGTGTCGTTCAATTTGTCTAAGCGATTATTAATTATTCTTTATCCATCTACCAAATGGCTGGCTCAAATCTTCTAACCCAATGTAAACTCCGTGTTTCTGTATTTTTATTTTTATTTTTATTTGTTTTAAACCCTTTTTCCCCTATATTTGGCCTGTATATTCAGTTTATCATTCAACCATGGGTACTTCTACTATTATATTTGGATTATTCAACTTCCATTACTTTTGACGTTAAAACCTGCGTGCTGTAGGCATCCTTATCCTCACTCTTCTGCTCTATCTATCTCTCGCTGTATTTGTTTCTATTTCGTTATACTTGGTATTATCATGCCCCCATGCAAAAAGTCAAAGAAGACCACAGATAAACCGGAAGATGTGACACGTCCTTTGTACGAGCAGCTGCAAGCTTTGTAAATTTATGTCTGCCTACGTATTTGAAATTCATGGGACGAACTGCACATATCGGTTTACTCCCAAGTTCCACGTAAGTACTGTAATCTGTTTCCATAACTGCTGCTGGACACCCTACAGTTAAAAGAGGATTTACAATGGTTTTACTCGCTTCACGACTCGGTCGTTAGGGGGTCGACTAGACCGACGTTTGTCAAGATTGCTTCTATGGATGAATTGACGGACCCCACTAATACCAGCATATCTAAATATCTGACCGACCATGCTGCCGTATTGATCAAAGGCGTCGACCATGTAGACAACGGATTTACCGGTGCAACACTGGCATCCATCTGCAACATATACAGTGTTACCACTATTCATGGTACGCCTGTTTGTGTGTTCCTGCGTTTCATTACATACACTTACATATGATAGATTTCACATCGCTAGATACTCAACGTACGCGTAGAGGTTCCCCGATCGACGTGTTCGCTGCTGTTTCGTCTGCGGAACCGCGGGCTCTGAGCGCTCTCGATATGCCTGCAGTACGAGATCCATTTCCCGTCTTGTCCATGTCAGGTGATTGGTTTGCGTGGTTGCAAGTAAACGGGCAATACTCGTATTGCGACTCCTCTGACAATTATCCAATATCTGACATGCGGTGGGCAATAGCATCGACCGGATCTGCCCACCATTACTGGCACATTGGTTCTAACAGGTATGGTACTTTCTTACGGGTGGAAACGGGCTTCAAGTTACTGTATATTGCACAACCAAAGTCTGGGTCTTTCGAGAATTTCGCTACCGTCTCTATTTTTATGGAGAAATACGTAATGTATGAGGCGAACGCTGACTTGTGGGATACCGAAGTGGTTGTATTGGAACCTGGTGATGTTTTGTGAGTGGTGCCCTTATGTTGCTGTATATAATATATGACTGATCCCGTAGTATCGTGCGCCCTAACGTGCCACTTTGTGTCGTGACACCGGTTCCTTCCATATGTATTGGAGGTCATTATTATCTCGCGACCACTCTTGCTGATTCCGTTATTGGGATATATCATCATTTTGTGGGTAGTCGAACCCTCGCAAACGCTGATCACGGAACGGCTTCTCATTCTATACTGGTCCGCATGCTCGCGCATTACTACCGGTATACAAAGAAACTTTTTGAGGGCGACCTAGGTAAGCATCACAATGTTGCTTTCTAATTTTTAGTCAATTTAATTTAATTACTTATTTCTTAAAATATTTAATTTCTTGTAGACTGGGAGTATCAGCACGTGCCAGATTGTAATACCTGGGAAGGCGCACTGTCTATTTTCTCGATGTGCAATTATTTCGAACTGCACAGTGCTCTTATAAATTGGAACTACCCGTTTAATACAGATGTTCACGCCTTTGAGTCGTCTATCAAAAACCGCTCGAGAGCCCGCAAAATTGTGTACTGGTAGGTACCTCTTCGGTTCGGACAGCAGTTTGCAAATGTATACGCGGCGGGCCTGCATGGGATTATTTCAAAACCATGACAGCCAGTTCTTCTGACCAATCGTTTTATTGGAACGGCCCGTCATACACTGTAGAGAAGTCTACTTGTGATGCATACGGTGCGCTACAGGGTTGTCATTATTCTCTTATTACTGGTTTATTCAGTTATATGTAATAGATTGTCCTTATCTCGACGGTTTGGTTTATGGTGATAAGGAAACGGCATCTGAACTCGGGTACTCTCTATCGCACATATCACCTCGCCTAGATCAGAACAATCCTAAGGACGATGACGTTTACAAAACCCTTGTATACAGCGATGGAGACGATTTTGATGATGACTTTGAGCCTCTTAAATGGGAGGAATGGGGGGCACCGGAAAAACCCAGGTGCTCCGAGCCCTCATCAAGTATTTTGAAGCTAGAGGAGAGGCATATCGTCTGGCTGTGGTTGCACCTACTGGCACTGCTGCATCGCTTATAGGTGGTTCAACATATCATTCGATGTTCGGCATTAACGACATGGTTGGTGTGTCAAAGAAACAACTCGCTCAAATTAAAACTCGTCTACTAGGTGTCGATTACATGTTTTTTGACAAAGTATCTATGTTATCGTGTCGAGACTTGTATAAGATATCCGCAAGACTGGCTCAGCTGTCCGGTAGACTAGATATCCCTTTCGGTGGTATGAACATGGTATTTGCAGGTGATTTCGCTCAGTTGCCCCCTGTCGCTGGGCACAAAGGATCGGCGTTATATAGTAGAACTGTAGGTTTAAATACCAAAACGTTGAAGGATCAGGAGTCTGCCATAGGCAAGGCTGTATGGCATCAGGTAATGACCGTTGTCATATTGCGTAAAAACATGAGGCAGAAAACTCGGTCTGCAGAGGACGCGGCTTTGCGCACCGCACTCGAAAACATGAGGTATAGAGCATGCACCAAAGAAGACATTAAATTTCTTAGGAGCAGGTCATTGGCCGTCTCTAATAGTTGCCCGTCTATATCCGACAAACAGTTCAGAAACGTTTCTATAATCACAGCACAAAACGTGGACAAAGACGCTATTAACATTATAGGAAGTACTCAATTCGCAATCAAGACCCATCAGGAACTAGTGCATTTCTACAGCGAAGATAGTCCGTCTTCCAGAGATGGCGATGAAACAAAAACCCATTCATCCAGTTACACGCGCTCTAAAGAAACCGCGAGATTTCCTCCAACTATACAGCGTGCATTGTGGGACCAACCACCGTCATCTTGCAGTGTTCAAGTCGCGGGAAAGCTGTCGTTGTGTGTAGGCTTGCCTGTTATAATCAAGAATAATGCGGCTACAGAATTATGCATCACCAACGGACAGGAAGGTTTCGTGTATGGTTGGAAAAGTTGCATTGGATCGGCCAGACAGATTATGCTGGATACGTTATTCGTACTACTCAACAATCCACCGCAAAGAGTAAAAATCGATGGACTTCCCGTTAATGTGGTTCCGATTGTACGTACAAGCGTGCATTTAAAATGTAGACTCCCTAGCGATGACAGTGTGTCTTTGTCTCGATCACAGGTAGAGGTATTGATAAACTACGCAATGACGGATTATGCGAGTCAAGGAAAAACTAGACCTTACAATCCAGTAGTTTTAACCAAGTGTCAATCGCACCAAGCCTACTACACCGCACTATCCCGCAGCGCTACGGCTGCAGGAACGCTCATCATCTGAGGGTTTGATGCTAACAAAATACAAGGCAAAGCGAGTGGCGCATTGCGCAGGGAATTTCGCGACTTGGAACTGCTCGATGAAATAACCAAACTCAGATATATGAACCAGCTCCCTAAAGGTTTTGTCGATTCACCTAGACGATCCAATCTAATTTATTCATTTAGACAGTGCAAACGAAAAGGTTACATGCCCTCTAACCTTCATATGGCCTTACGTTGGAGTGACAAGGACCCTTACAATGATGCATCATTCCCTGATATCAAATGGCAGGTTGCTAGTGAAGATAGACCTATTAAGCTACCGCAGTCTCCTAAAAGCAGATTTATTCCAGCTAAGGGCACTCAGCCCATAGTACATCCTCATCCGATACCCAGCAAAATAACCCGAAACCACGACGATGATTCACGCAACTTGAAAATTTCGAAAAATATTATAAGCGGCGAACGGGAATTAAATATGGACATATGTGGAGGACTGATTGGAACTGAGTGGAATTCCAACAGTTGCGCGTACGACGCGGTGATAACTATATTGTACAATATATGGCAAGATGACATGTCACTATGGTCAAGGAATTTCCGATCGTTTGGGACGTCGATTATGCAAAGCATGGAAAGCAACTTCTTATCAACGCACGAAAATAAAATCACGCTAGACGACGCAAGAGAGGTTTTGAGAAATTGTATGAATAATCGCAATCCGATAAACTTTTTGTATGGTGAACTAACGAGTGTTCATGCTGTGATCGAAGAGTTGCTTATATGCAAGCGAAATGTATACACGTCATACATGCACTGTCCACGCGGTCATGCAGTTAACAGAAGAGCTGTTACATCGAATTCGTGTCAGATTGCCATACTAGATAATTCACAACCGTCAATACAACATTTCCTAAGAAACATGGAATTTCTTACCGAATCTCGGTGCAGAACATGCGCTTCTGAATTAGTTAGAATAATGAGAACAGTATACACAGCACCAATAATGTCTTTTGATGTGGCGTCAATCAACATCGCAATTAATAGATACATCGATGTGCCGGTTTATGGGTCGGGAGACAGACGATATATCATAAAAGGTATCATATATTTCGCAAACAGTCATTTTACTTGTCGATACGTGGATTCGTCCTTGAGGGTGTGGTTCCATGACAGTTTAATTACTGGTAGAAGGTTGATTGTCGAAGAAGGCAGTCTGGATACGTTGGATGTACAAGTCTGTAGAGGTAGTAAAGCAACGATAGCGTTATACGTTAGAGTGGCGTGATCGTACATTACCGATAGGGAGTTGTTTAGTTTGAATCAAGTCTGTGTGTTTAAGCTATAGGTCGTATTGTTCAAATGACCCTTTGCAATATGAGGACAGTTCACGTGAATTTGGACGACGCAAGGTCATACGATCTTCAAAAACCATTGCCGGTCGTACACCTGAACGCTGACATAATATATATTGAACGCACACGTAGTGAGTATCATTTATAATGTATTTTCATTAACTATAGCTAACTAAGGACTAAGTAGTCCGTAAAGACGATCCTCGGTATACCTATCAACTGAACAAACGTGCGTATTATATAAGCGGTCAGTGGGACGAACGGTTTATTTCCATATTACAGTTATTTATTTATTTATTTATTTTATTGGTGGTTACTCAGTAAAAGATCGGTTGATCGTGCATCCTAACGCTTATATAATATGTCTTCACTTATATTAAAATTGGTTTATTATGTAGTAATCACGAGTTTGGGCACGTGATGTCCGCTGCATGTTCACCTGACCAATTTCGTGACCATCCACATTACATGTTTTTTAACGCAATTGTATATTATGTAAGCGTCCGGTGGGATGATCGATTTAATTATATTTAGTTATTTGTTTATCATGATTTTTTATAATTATTGAAGTATAAAAGAAACGAATAGTAAAATTGAATAACGAATTTATAAAAGTGATTCCGTATTATGTAATGGATTCGTTGAATGACTGTTCGGATATTACATAACAAGTACCCATATATACATTTAATCGTTGTCATGCCACTTTGTACAAGCCTATCCAACAAGACAAACCGGTTCTACTTGTAAAAATGAGAAAAACAATTTATTTTTCTTTTTGTTTTAAAAAATGTCTAACTTTATGGTATGTTGAAACGACTTATGATACGTGTATATTTGATGTTATGTATTACTATTTTGTTTATTATATATAAGTACGTTGATGATGCCCAAAGTTTGGTCAGTAACAAATGTAACTATAGTGTTACTGTACCAAGAGTGTGCGTTGGGCGCGCTAAAAGTGATATGAGGAGTCCCGGGCAGGTCCCAGAGAACGCGTCTGTAGAAAAAGGGGGAAAGTCGGTAACGGGTGTCGGCAAGTGTCAAGCGCTAAGGCAAAGCGCCTAAGGAAATGCGGTAAGTGAACACGGCAAGGGTGAGCGGCAAGAGCACGATAAGCTTAGCGAAGTTCTAAGCGTCGATAATGCCTGCCGTAGTTGCAAGGCGCGAATGTGTCGTATGATAGCGAGAGTCTGCAACTGCCGACGAGTTCGACGTTGCCGACCGTAAATGAGCTCTTGAGCGTAAGAGAGAGACTGAAGTAAGGGGGAAACTCTGGTCTATTCGTCTGATGGTCTATGTACAAGTCGGTAAGTACTTTTATGCTACAATGAGTTCGCCGTCGCCAGTGGCTAATGACGCCAGAGTGCGGTAAACTGGAAAATTTCAAAGGGGTAGCTCCAACGGTTTCAGATCCCTACCGTCCATTCAAGAGCCTTAGCAACGCCAGGCGACAGATCGCGAAGCTAAACCATCACTCCATCACCCTTCTGTCCGTCAGAGCACCTAAGCGATGTCAGGCGCCAAATCGAGACGCTAAGCGGTGTCAGACGCCAAGGTCAAATGCCAAGCTGTCCGTCAGTTTTTGATAGATCATCAGGCTTCTCGCTAAGCGCTGTCGTCAGTGACTGATGCCATCTGTCAGTTGTCATTCTGTCTGCCGATCGGCGCTATCACTGATTGGATCTGCTTCTTGCCGTGCGCGGCCGTCAGAAATGGCTTAAAATAGGTAGAACGCGTGCGCTAAGTTCGGAACGAGTGTGGCAAGGTTTCCGGAGCCGGTGCCGAGCCTGCCGTTGATGCGCCTAACCTGTATAGGGTCCTATCAACGTACGTAATCATTCAGCTCTTCTTATCCTGAGGTGCTCTCCACTTTTCTATGCCTTTCAGTCTGTTGTTTCCTTTCGGTGGTTTCGCCTTTCAGTCTGTTGTTTCCTTTCAGCGGTTTCTTATACCTGCTATGTTGCATCTAGCTTCCTCCTACAAAAGACTATTGTACGCTCTGGAAAATGCATTATCGCCACCGCTTGGTTTTACTTGTATAAGCATTCTATGTTGCATTGGACTTGCTCAACGGACACCTTATGGAAGCAAATACCGTCGCTGTATATTGACCTGGTACTTATGACTCACTCGTGACTAGAACGCTCCGAAAGGTAAAATTATAACAAGTAATACAGTACAGAAAACACGTCAGTCTGTTTGATTTATGGATTCACGCGAGTCAAAACGAAACGTTTCTGCATGAACCTATATGGAAAACCCGACGTGTCACTCGTACACCGATGGGATGACCTACGATACACGAAATTGATAAACCAACCAATATGTTGAGTTATCATTAAAATATATATAGTCAGCGCAAACTCACTACTTTACACGACAAATGTACGCTATCGATGTGTCCTCCCAATATGTATTCATATACGTTTACACTTGTTATTCTACTCGTATAACATCATGTCCGCACTTCCCATTGCTAGTATTCAGTGTTGGTGACCCTGCACTTCCGCTACGTCATCGAGCGGCAGACGGATGAGGGAGATAGCGGACGTTGCATTGTCTACAGTATCCAGTCGGTACTTCGATGTATTGACACGGGCGAACGTTACCGATCTGGTGTTCTGGTGAGTTTTTACGTACGTTTTAGCGTGTATAGGCAGTTTTCTAATGTCAGCTTTATATATTACTACTAGCTCTTATGCTCATAGAGACCGTAACGCGCGACATCTCATGTTAAAGGGATTCGACTGAGAAAGTCGTCTCGTCGCGGCTTTTCATTTATACCCGAGCGACGATAAGCAACAATTGGACGAAGCATACACTTATTCGTATTCTGGAGCATCGTGTAGCTGGACAGCTCGGGGCATAACAGTAACGCACATCGTTCTGACTAGCGTAACTCATCGTCACATTTTCAACACATCTTCGAGAGATTCCATCTTCCAGTATTTCATAGTCTCATTTTGTTAGTGTGGGCACATTACAGACCTCACATGAGCGGAACGTATGTATTACATATGTATCTTCTATGTGAGTAAGTTTAATTCTAACGCTTACCGTGCCTTATAAGTTTCACAGATAATTTAATTGTATTATCAACGCGCTGTGTTTCACGGTTTATTGCAGTAAACACACACCGTATTCGTCTATCTACGTACATGTATATATATCGTATTTAAACTTAGGAATATGTAACATAACGATAAATACTATACGTAAATAATTAAGTAACTTAATAATTATTTGATAATTAATAATTAATAAATAATTAATTGACAATTAATAATTAATCGGTAATTAATAATTAATACATATTATGTAAATGTTCGGTTGGACGGCCTGTTTACTTAGATACCTCTCCTCTGCAGTTAGCGTGAATGCTGATGTGATAGCGCTGAACCGGTCACGCAATTGCGTGACCTACGTGTATTGGTGTCAGAGGCGAAAGCTATCAGCTGACTGCTACCTATTTACAGGGCGAGGAGGAAGGGTTGACGAATAAACGGTATACTAGAGTTAAAACACGCGTGCAAGCGCCTTAATAGGTCAGCAGATTTTCTGATGGAATATGTTTCTGGATCCAGTGGTTTCTTGTGGCATACTTTATATAATGTGACTTGATAGATCTACGGCAATTTCCGTGCAATTCGTGAGCAGTTTGGTTGTCAGCATCCCGCTCTCATGGAGTCACTGAAACAGGCGCTGCTGACATTCAAAGTGCTAGGTACGTCTTCTCCCAACCGCGACCATATGCTTTAAAAAGATCATATAGTCTCACTAATGGATCATATGAAACCAGAACCAAATGCGGGTAAAGTCGTCATATAGTTGAATGGCTCTACGTGTCTCTTAGGACTAGGCGAAACCGAAAGGCCATGTTTCGTTATTCTGCTATATATCAATGAATTGAAGTCGCCGTTTCTGTTCGTTGCCCCTCCAACATCATTCCACAAGTTAGTCTCTACTAGGTGTTGGCGAAATATGACAATAAAGCAATCTAAACGCAGCCAGGGATGCAATAGTCTGTCTGCCTTCCTTTGCCAACAGATAGTCCCTCACCAAACAATCTACACATCTCAGGCAGTACCTTTGTTCGTCCGTGCATAAACCTTGGGTATAGCCAGGACCGTTATCTTGGTATTAACTATATGCCAGAGCTTGTAGAGGTCGCTGCTTCGCATTATCCCAACCATACCGTCGGCGTTGGTACTCATACTGATGAAGATTCATCTTACAACATTGCGTTCGAGTAGCTCCAGGCAACAGCCGAATATGTGTCATAATGGTTGGTCGTTAGTGGATGCGCTACAAGTCGTGCACGCCGTGATTAAACGCCTGAAGCGATATCGGTACGTGTATGTATACCGCAGCATGGCCACTCATCGGAACCTTTTTTTTTATTTTTTTATTTTTATTTATTTTTATTTTTATTTTGTATGTTTCTTTTTATGTTTCGGTCTCTTTTGTTTTCTTTTCCGTATGTTTCTTTTTATGTTTTTTTTTTATTTATTATTCGTTTCTTTATTTATTTTTATATTTGTGATTCGGATAATTTTATTATTATTATTATTATTATTATTATTATTATTATAATCATTATTATAACGTTTTTAGGTCGTACAGCAAAGCCTTCGCCCGCGTGTGGACGCTCCAAGGACGACGAAGGGGCAAGCGTTCGTTTGAAGCTTGTAATAAATTGGTACGTCGGACTTATCGATTGTACTTCGAACTATTTTATTTCGATTTTAGGACGAGCAGCAAAGCCTCTAGCTGCGTGCGGACGCTCCAAAGACGACGTGGGGTTTAATGTTGGCTGTTTAAAGCCAGCAGGAGCCACGCTTATCCGTATATGTTACTGTCACGCGTGTATTCGATGTGTCATGGTGTCCTGGACATTGCTCAACCTGAGCGCTGCTTTGAACGTCCATTCCCATCTTATAACGTCCATGACTTGCTTGTCGAGTTCCGAACAATCATCCTATGCGGTTTCCCGACCTATCGACGGTGATTTGTCGTATAAAATCGGAAAAAGGGAAAGCAGAAGGACCAGTGTGGTTCAGGGCATCAAGTACGTAGTTTTTGCCCCTTTTTTTTGGCTCTGTTAAACTCACAGATGACCAGATATGCGCACGTGTATGTTATTCGAGCATTTGAGCGCATCAAAGGGGTTACAGGGAGGGTCAAGGAACTAAATGGTAACAAGGAACAGGTGAGTTGCCAGTTTTCGACGTAATTCGTCTAATAACACCCCTTTACAGGCCACAAATACGAAGCCGCGTCGTACAGGGATGTACTTATTATTGTACGGCGGTCGTGTTGACGCCAACACGTTCTACGCATACAGGGACGTTGTTGACAACTGAATGTTTTTTTTTTTGCTTTTTTTGAAACATTTATGCCTTTTTTTTTTTTTTTTTTTTTTATGTTATGATTACGGATACTGTTATATACGATTCGAACATTGAATATTATACAAACGTTGCCGGTATTTCTCTCTTCTGCGCTACCATGTCGCGCCGCGCTGGCAAGTCACACTAACGTGGTCACATTGACACTGCCACGTCACATATTCAACACCCTATGCTGTAGGCCTCGGTCTCGTCGACGTTTCGATCAAATTCGGCAGGTAGATCTCGGTCATGCCGTGCTAGCAACGGCCCATACAAGCAAGTAAAATTAGAACTCGGATGCTCGTATATACACGTCCTACAAACCGTCATATTTTTGGCTTTCATTATCTCTTTTGCTTTCCTAATAGGTGTAGCCAAGGGAACACTCGCAGAGGTAGAATCTGAGTGTGACGGATCACTGTGCTTCCTAAGTACCCGGGTCAATAGGCGATCGACAGGATACGTACTCGGTAGCCTCCGTGATCTTTCGCTTCTTCTATATGACAGTGAGAGACGGCCGCAGACAATATCAATAAGCCCAACCTTTTGTCTCTCCAAATAGGTAACTTTGACCGGTGGCCTGTGAAAACAAGCCTTCAGTTGATTTTGTTATAAACACAATTTGAATATCAACCTTTCCAGGGATGAAGAAACCTTATCCATTCAAGTAATTAAGTAAAATGAAAGGAATGTGGGGTGTAAGGCAGTAAGAAAGTAGAAAACAAACTTAGAGCATTTGGTAGATGTGCTCTCTCATGAGAAAGCACTTTCCGCCAGGTTAGTGTAAAATAAAGGTAAATAACCTCTCAACTGACCATCGTCAGTGATCACGAACAGCTCAGATAAACTTATGCTCAAAACTACAGTTTGAAACTATACATACATACTCACCAATTTGCATCGGCGGAAAAAGACATGGGCATAAAGCTACAAGAGATGCATCGTCGGATACCATAGAATAATTCGAGTTAACGAGTTAATGACTGGTTGAAGCGGAGGGATCAATATTCTGGGTGTGTTCATTGTTTGGATTGTTGGAAAACGAGCTCAGCCCACTGGTTGGCAATTCTTTATCAATGTTGGGGTCAATAGCGGAATAATATGCGACACGTTGATCACTCTGAGGATGCTGGATGTAGGGCTGCATTATGGGTTGAGGAGGCTGACCAGGACCGATCATGCCCTGCTGCAGATAGTAATAATGCGAGGCCGGTCCCAGATGATTCATATGGCTTGCTGGTGGGTACATGACATGTGAAGGTGGTGGAGGAGGATATGTTGATGGGTGGGAAATCGGGGGCAAATGGAGACGTTGAGGAGGCGGCTGAGAAGAATATTCATTGTTGGCAGATGGTGGACGGTAATCATCAGTTCGATTGTTCTGGGCTTCCGCTGCTACGCAACGACATCAGATTAAGCAGAAGTCAGCCACCTCGATAACTTACTTACCTGCTTTGGCCATGGCAGCAGCCTGGGCCTTGATATGTGTACATTCTGCTGCCCGTCCCTCACGAGAACAATCCTTACATGCGCGTTCAATACAATCCCGCCCTTTCCGCACACAGGAAGCGCATGGCCTGGAAGGATATCAGTCATCCTCACTCGGCGTGGGTCAAGGCTTACCTGACATCATCACATCGTATTTTATCACGCCTGTTGAGAGGATGAGTGATTTAATCAACAAAAGAATGAATCGGGCAACCTGCAGCTCACACACGCCTAGAAGAATTTAATGTCGCCTCATCAATCTGTACTAGATCCAATGGAGCCAAGCGCTTACCGCTTTACCTTGTGTACCATGTCCTCTGCCTTTCCGAGGTTGTGTAGAACATGGCTGACCGGATTCGACACAGTTAGAGCACGGTCGAACGTCTTCACAACGTTTGCCGTCTTTACAATGACCTTTGCATCTAAGTTTCACAAGTTTGGGCCCACGACTGACATCTATGCATTCCTCGTTGCGAGAGACACATCGTCTGCAAGGACGTTCGTCATCACACTAGGTGATATTAGAACCATGCCATTGCTGAAGGATGAAACCGTACCTTCTTGTTGTCCTTGCGACAATTCGTGCACGCCAATTTCGCCCGTTCAGACCCATTAGGACGCATCTGTCTTGCAGCAGCCAAGGGGGGTGATTCCGAGCGCGCTGTATGGTAAACAGCTTCTCCCATACATTCAAGCGACCTCGGTGTTCCCCGACAAACAATCTGGACACCGGCACGATTCCGGAGACGCCGGTACCGTCCTTACATTCCTCAGGAGTTGAGCATAGAAACGTTGAAGTTTAAACCGTATAGATTGATTGGGGCACTGAGAGCTGCCAGTGGCATCATAATGACTGTATAAATATTCATAAAAACTCGAGGCTGAATGTGGACACTAAAAGGCTATTTTCCATCGAAGATGAACGTTCCACTCAAACCAAGAATCAGGGAGAAGAAAATCAAAAAAAAAGACACGATACGAGGGGGGAAGGAAGGAAAGTCTGTAGGAATAGTAGTGTATGTGGTATAGTGCCAGGTGTACAAAATCGACATGCAAGACGGAAAACTAGGAAAGCAAGGGAAAGGAGATGTAGGGAGTAACAGATCTACAAGGGGTCAGCAAACGTCAAACAAGGGGGAGCACAACCGACCTAATCCTCTTCTTCCATGGACACAACATCGACCAACTCTTCCTCACCATAAACCGACTCTTCCTCACCATAAACCAACTCATCCTCACCATCAACCGGGTGGTGGAGGTAGTGCCGTTGTTGTTGGCAGGGGCGCTTGGGCCGCCAGAGAGGAAGGTGCTGGTGGAGGAGCCGCCGGGGTTGGAGAGGAGGGTGTTGCATTTGTTGGGGATGGGACGGGGAGCGGGGACGGGAGCAGGGACGGCAGGGGGAGAATTGGGGAGGGGCTTGTAGTTGTCCTCGCCGAGGTCATAGTCATTGTCCTCACGGGTAATGGCGGGAAGAACAAGGCGAGGGGGGGCAAGGGGGGCACGTGATGGCGTGGTGGAGCGCTTGGGAGGCGGGGATGGGACAGAGTGGTAGGGTGGGGCGGTGTGTGCGTTGGAGGAGAGGGCGGCGGAAGAGCGGGCCGGGTGAGGGAGAGAGGGCGGTGGGGGACGGAGGGTGAGCGGGGCAGAGAGGGACGGAGGGGGCGGGGGTACGTGGCTCTTGTACCGGTACTTTGAGAGGGGGCGTCGGTAGCGCGAGGGGGTCAGTGCGCGTAAAAAAGTGCGTGGTGTCGACGAGTGGATTGGCTTGACGCGGACTGGACTGGTCTGCAACGAGCGGCTCGTCCTGGAGATGCGGTCACGGTGGTGGCGGTGACTGTCACGGTACTCGCGGTATTCTTGGTACAGGGGTTCTGGCGACACTGAGCGGCGGTACGAGTATGGACGCCCGGGCGACAAGCACTGGGTGCAGGGAATGATATTCTTTAACAAAACAATGTAAAAACATAGTAAAAATAATCCAATTAATTTTAGAATTTCATTCGAATATTTCTGTCAAAACTATAGAAAAAATATTGTAACCAAATTTTGAATGGTACTTGGTCTGATTCTCTCAAATTCATTGGAGAGGACTATATCAGTCATCCTTGAACCTAAGAATCAGAGCAAGCATCCTGTGGCAATTTGTTCTGTAATTCTTTTGAGTTCAGTTAAAATATTTTTTCAATAGTCTTTCCAGAAATATTCAAATAAAATTCTGAAATTAATTGGATTATTTTCACAGTGTTTTTACATTGTTTTGCCAAGAAATATCATTCCCTGCACCCAGTGAAGGACGAGCGGCGAGGATAGTGGAAGCTGGCGTAAGGGGCCTGATAGTACCCGGACGAGTGACGTTCTTCCATCACATACTGAACGTCCTTCTTTTCATAGTACGTGTCTACCCGCCCTCCAGGCCCCACCCTGTGTCCGTGTGTCCCATTCGTAGACAACCATATGGCCGCTGAGAACCCAAATCCCTGTGATGGCACGTCCTCTGAGTCCGAGTCCGAGTCCTCACCCTCCAGCTCGTCCTTGCACTCCTCCGACTCTCTACTCAAGTAGCCTGGCGTCGTCAACGAGCTATCTGACATCCCAATGTCCTCCTTGTCCACGCTAGCCATGTCCGACCGTCGTTGTCCCCCACGCAGCGGGTACAGTGCGTGGCGTCTGTGTGTCCTATTCGTAGATGACCACGTGGCCCAATGTGGTAATTGGGTCACACATTTGCCCCGAAGTCGCACAGCTGGAAACGCTGAGAGCTTTGCACGATTCAAGGAGAAGTGGAATGGATTTGTGAAGAACTTTGCATCGATGAAGTGGGCATGATTGCGCCTTTCCACCTTTGGAACGTGAGCGTAAATGTTCCTTGCTGAGTTTTTATCTATTCTTTTCGAACTTCTCATAGTTTGATGGCATCACGTGTATGAAAGTTTTGTGAAGTTGGTTCGCAGTACTGAACTTTATGTTGGACACCACTATGTAACTTCTCAATATACGTTTGTTTGCTCAACCTGTATGGCAGCGCGAAGCTTTCTATACGTCTCTGTTACCGAAAAAAGGTCATTGACTGCCAGATCAGAAAGGTACGGCACTCCAACGGGCCTCGATAGGTATTTTATAAATGACTGGGGCAGAAACTAAAGTGGGCTAAGATGATAGGCGCCCAAGTCATCTGGATTACCCCCTATCCTGCAATCATCCTACTGGTGCAACAATTTACCTGTCACAGTCAACAGTCAATCATACTTGATTATGCAGCCTGAGCAAGCCTGAACACAAGGGTGGGTGGCCAGGACCAACTGTATGAGCTACCTTCAATTTCATTATATTCACTGTGCTTACATGCTACATACCACTACATGACAAAATCGATATTATCTTGTCTGGTGCCACCTGTCTGTGTACCTGGTTGCAACAGTGTGCTAGTAGTACTTTCCTGTTTTATCCTAACCCAACTTACAACATTCCTGTTTGTATATGCCGTGTGCATTCTGCATCTGTCAAATCTGTCCTTTTTGTGCATTTGGGTACACTCAATCCTGGCAACAGGGCCTGCCTGCACACCTCCAAGAGGGCGTGCAGGTGGAGGATTAAGTGGTTTCCGGTGCCCAAAAGACCGTGTCCTAGATCTGCATTCTTCAGTGGATGATGGGGAACCCGACCTTGGCGTCACAGGTCTGAGAGGTGTGGAATCCAAGACCCAGTCCCATGAAGGGTCTATCCATCCCACCGACTGTAGTCAGGTGGAAGAAAGGTAGAGGATGTTAGATGCCAGCATACGCCGTAAGCGTCTCAATCAATGAAGGGTCAATGTATTCTTCATTTATCTCTTTATCTCACCCTTGATACAGAATCCATACTATATATATTCACTAGCAACGCATACTACCCTCAGTCAAGTACCACAACAACTGAGAGTAAGTAAATACACCATACAGACAGAGATACTGTACTTACTCAATATCTCTACCTAGTTCACAATATCTACCCATGTTCTAGGTAGGTTGAATACAGTTAAGTACCACAACAACTGAGGTTCACAATATCTACCCGTGTTTTTTGGAAACAGCAGACCCTTTGACACTGCCAGAAATTACATCCAAGTCATATATTACATGGAAACAAGCTTTTTCATCCTCTGTAACCGGCTTCACTATATCTCCAGCTACCATTCTTTGTGAAAGGTCAGAAAACACTTTTGGATTGACAGTTGTAAGATGGTCAGATATGTCGTTAAAGTTTGCATGTTCTGTTGCTAGATAGCCTCCACTAGTAGCAGCCTTTACCTGTTCATGGCTGAAAGCAGCGAACGGGAATCCACATAAGCAAGTTGGCTTTATGAGCATGCACTGATACACCACACTTGTTACTGCCTATGCCACCCAGACCATAGGGGAACAGCCAAGGAAACATTTGCAGATACAAATCCGGATCACCGAATGTATTCTTGGGGTATGTAGAATGACCAATACACAGAGCCTTTCCATTAGACATCCAATGTTGCATTGCAAGGCCTTTAAGTTCATCCGTAGTCTTGGCTAATAAAGCATCACCGGTGAGGCCATGGACAACAAAGGGGCAATTGCCCCCATTGATACCAGACTCCTTATTATCTTCATGTACTGGTGGGTCTATTGTACTGGCCTTGTTAGCGCTTTGGTGATGAACAACAGACACAGGAGGAACATCTTCAGGATATCCCTCTAAGTTGCTGTACAATATTTCCAGATTGCTATACGAAGAATGGTTAAGTTTGAGCCATTCTAACACATGCTGAACATTCCGTCTGCTCATGAGCAGAGTTAGCCTCTGTAACTCCTGAGCAGATGGCTTGCAAGGACCAGAAAATAAAATTGCGATCACGTCATTGAGGTCGGTTACAGGAGGTGGAAGGACTTGATATATCTTCTGAATAGGTAACTCGAAAGCAATAAGATGCACCTTCATCTTGCTCAGACCAGAGGCTGAAACATGAGCATAACACAAGGACTTTTTTACCCTAGCAACTAATATCTGTTCGATCCAATTAAGGTGTTTTAATACATCAGGTATAGGGCCAATCCAAAAGCCATTGGCTAGTGCATTTTTTGAAACAAGCCCTTGCTGTCTGCACAATCGACAAACATGTTTACACAAGTGATCAATTACCAGTCCTCTCAGCTCCCTAACACAATCCATATCAGATAATCATTCTATTTTGGTGACTCCTGAAATGCAGAGTACATCTAGATAACCTTTCATACTCTTAAGAGGATTCATATCAGCTACAGGATGTAGGAGACCACACACCGCACAACCTGCTTCCTCCATGTATCTCTGTCCTGTGCCAGAACAAAAATGTCCTACAATATCCATGGTTCATGACTTACTAAGCAGATGTGGTGGAAATACTACACTTTCATCTGGATCTGGATATTCTTGTTCAAGAGGTACGGCGATGCTTTGTTCAATGCATGTGGATTTACAGGTATGTCTACAAGTACCGTGATGACAAGGATATGAGTGTTGAAGGGATTGAGGGGTGCCCCCCCCCCCCGAAACATGGTCACGTGACACATAGTTGATTTTCCTTCTCCTGGTGTCCTCGTCTCCTTATTCTGAAGCACGAGGACACTAGGTATGTACTCCTTTATTTCACACAATATTACTTAATTCTAAAGCACAAGGACACTAGCACCTTGACTGGTCTACTATTTGCCTAAGTCTGTTCCAACTGTGTTATATCATCTGCAACAGGTTATGGGCCCCGGCCCTACAGACTTACACTGAAGTTAGAATCACATATCGCTCCATATTCAAATGTAGCAGTGATACTTAGTTTTCCCCTCGCCACCCAGACTCTCACACACCTATCAATCCTCACGTACCCATCAATCATGGATGATGTCTCACGGTTGCCAATGGCAAAGCTTGGAGTCATCAAATACATGAAATGGGAGAAAGCCATGTTCAGGCGACTAATGTCAGTCAGCAGAGCATGGATCGTGACCAGCAAAGAATTGTTGCCCCTTCTTGAACCCGATAACTCCACTTCCATTAGTGCCTGGAATTCTTACCTGCTCCGGAGTGATCGTGCAGCAGGTGAAATTTACCAGTAGCTAGACGAAGAAAACAAAATTCATGTGGACAAAATTCGTGACAAGCCTGCCTTGATGTGGGCAAAGCTTAAGGAAGTACATTTGAAATCAGCGCCTAATGTGCGGTTTAATTCACTAAGTGACCTTTTCAATGTGCGTCTGCATGAGAACAAGACTTTAACACAATTGTGCACTCGTGTCAAGAGGGCTATGCAGTGCATTCGTTCGCTCAGACCTCCGCCCATCCTCAGACCTGACGGAGTCTTCAAGCCAGTATACACCCTTGAAATGCTGGATGACGAGCTATGCTCAATGGCGATGCTTTGTGCTCTACCACGTGAAGACTATGCGCCATTCATCTCTTCCGTCTTAATGCTCAACAGTCTAACCAACAACGTGGTCAAGGAAGCATTCCGAACTGAGGAAGTGCAGCGGTCCATGGCCGAGGAGGAAGCCGCAGCTGCTGCCCAAATTCTTAAATGTTACCTATGCAATGGCAAACATAAGATTACTGATTGCCCTGTCCTCCAATCCACACATTCCCACATCAAGAAGGATGATGGAGACCCTAAGTCCAGGAAGCGAGGAGGCCGCCGTGGAGGAAACATAGCTGCAAAAGCAACAGAGACCCCAAAGGTCGAGGAAGGCTGTGATGGTCCCACTGTAAAGGCTGAAGCAGCTGTTTGTAGATCCTCTCTGTCAGCAAACGTCTATCTAATTTGCTGTGGAACACAGACTCGGATGCTATGAGCTTTATGATGGCGAATTGCAAGTGGTTCATCCCTGACAAGTTTAAACCCTGGAGAGTTCTGATACGCCTTGCAAATGACACAACCGTATACTCAGTTGGAAAGGGATCAGTAAAATTTAGACCGAAGGGAGAGAATCGGGATAAACAGCTGCTTAACGACGTGATATTCTCCAATGTATTATTCATACCCGACTTAGCCAACAATTTATTATCCATTACTGCCCTCTCTGTGCACCATGGCATCACTTTCCATGGGCGAAAAGTGTTCTTCTCAGCAAAAGACGAGCTAATCTTCTCGGCATCGATTGACAGCAATTTAACCTCTTACCTAGATGAGGAAACACTTGTTTCATCGCTGTCGTACTCTGCCAATGCATCGTTCCTCGGGCTGACATCTTCTTCAAAAGTCGACAGATCATTGTTACACAGGCGAATGTGTCATCTCAGCGCAGATAGGCTCGAGCAACTGATACAAGAAGATTTAACAAGTGATCTCAAGGTGTCTCCGTCTCCAGCACTTCCTCACATCTGCAAGCCATGCTTGAAAGGAAAGCAGCACCGCACAGCATTCCCACACAAAGCTGACAGAGCACCAGAAGTGCTGAGAAGAGTCTTCAGCAATGTGTACGGGCCTATGCAAGTAGACAGGCACAGATCAAATCGGAGATGGTGGATAATGTTCACTGAAGATAGCACAAGGTGGATGGAGGTATATGACATGGCTTGGAAAAGCGACGCATATGCGGCGTTTAAGTGCTTCAAGGCACAGGTAGAACTTCACATGGGAAAGAAGGTTAAATGTATTCATTTTGACAAGGGTGGTGAATACACTTCTAGCCAGTTCATGAACTTCTGCAAGTCTGAAGGAATCCGTGTTGAGTTCACTAATACAGCCACGCCGCAGCAAAACAGCGTTGCAGAACGACTGAATAGAACACTGGAAGAAGCCATTACATCGATGCTATCTGAAGCCAACCTTCCCCAGAGCTTCTGGACATATGCACTCAGTACATACAGACACGTCCACAATCGGTGTCCAACATCTGCACTCCCTTGTAACCTCACCCCCTTTGAAGCATACAAAGGCCGCAAACCACACATTGGGCACCTTCACGTGTTCAGATGTGCCGCATATGTACTCATAAACTGCGACAAAAGGAGGGGATTGCATGGACACTGTGTGTCTGGAGTGTTCATTGGCTACCCTGATAACCATGTCGGTTGGAAGGTCTACGTTCCCAAAACTGGTGAGATCTTAATCTCCAGAGATGTCGTGTTTGATGAGACGTGCTTACCTGGCCTGCTGAGAATATAGAGGAGGACTTGGAGTATGTGGATCCACCTGGAGATAATAGACAGCAATATCTACCAGCACCTCCTGACTTGGAGTATGTGGATCCACCTGGGGATGTCATGCAGCAAAATGTACCAGCACCTCCTGTCTTACAGAGGATACAACAACCTGATGATGTTGAGCCTAGAAATGCTCTTCCAACAGGAAAACAGCATTACATAGATGGATCTCCTTCACACTATCTTGGTTCTATAGATGTTGCATGTCCACACTGTCTGTCACGACCCCTACCCCCCGGAACCTCCCCGGGACACCCCCGGAGCCCCGCCCGGGAACCTCTTCCGTCAACTCCCACAGCGCACCCCGCCCCCACAGCTGCCGACGCCGCCATCACACGCATCAAGGACTGCCATCAGCCAGCCCCCCCTGGGACCCCTGCATCACGGACCCCGGGATCCACCGCCATCAATGATCGGATCACGCGGCTCGCACCCGGCCATCACGCATCACGCCCCATGCATCACGACTCCCTCCGCGCCAATTGATCGCGCGTCCCCACACGCGCGATCCCGGTATACAGTCCCTGGCCGCTACTCAATGACCCCCGGAACTCATCCCAGACACCCCGGAATCCCGAGACACGAGCCGTAGTACTTATAGTGTAGTTCTCCGCTGTATTCGCTAGTCTTGATATTACATACTTTGCATAACTGTTACTTGGATATTGCGTGCCCTCTTGTTTGACTGGTACGCCTCGTTTGGTACGCTTCGACTGGCACGCCTTAGTATTCGCGTGCTCTAAGCTTTGGTACGCACTTCGCGACTCTTAATTTACTAACTTGGTCTCGTCTTAGAACCTCCGGTTCACGACTCGACCCCCTCTAACTCCCAGCCACTCTCATCCAAAACCCCCGGACTCTAGTCCCCTCTCCCGGGATCACCCTGTCCTCGTCTTGAACCCCGGAGTCCTAGCCCCGGAGTTCCAGACACCCGAGTATCCGTAGATCAATTCCGCATCGTAAGGGCGTCGCTTTCCCGGAAAGCCCCCGATTCAGCGGAACCTGACACTGTCATGCTCTACATTTTGATGCTGAAAAGCTCTCCAAGTCTACTAGATGTAATCCAAAGTTTGGCATGTGCTGTTTACAAGGGCAGATTGATTTGCCTAGACTTGAAGATGCTCCAGCAGAACTGCTTGGCTTACTCCAAGGTCACCATCCTCTTTCTGATGCTTTTAAAGCATCTATTCACCAATACAATGCAGCCTTTGCATTTACATCTCTGGGAGTCAAAATTGACCAGGCAATTACAAATGCTCCAGGACCATACAGCTTTAGGATTAATGGAGAGCTCCATCATCTGACAGGTGCTTTGCTTCCAACTGAAGGTGATCATCCTGTGTATGCACAACTCTACTTCTACAATCACAATCAACAATTGGCTTTTCGTCAGGGAAGCAATCCTAGATTGGATCCTCAGATAATGGCCTCTTTGCAGGATATGCTTCATAGAGTCAATCCCTTTATTGGCTTATACAAGCTTGCAAAGCAGATTATGACAGAAGTTCCTGAAGGCCAACCACAAAGGCTTTCTGTTCAACTGAGGGCTGACTTTGGAGACCATCAACACTATAACAACCCTAATGAACAGGAAGGAGTTGCTGCAATTATACCAGGAGATGGTTCTGAAGAACGATCAGATCACCGTGACATAGTCCTGCATCTGCATGGAGGTCAATTGAAGCGAATCAGCCATCTACACCCCTATTACACTCCTCTGCATTACACTATCATATTTCCAACTGGAGAACCTGGATTTCACACTGATATTCAATCTCAATTTGGACCAGCAGGAGAACAAAGAGCCAAAAAAGTTAGCCAAACTGCATATTATGCATATAGGCTGCAGCAAAGAGCTTTGGAAGCTAATGCTGCATTGCTTTGGAGTGGCAGACTGTTCCAGCAATATGTTGTGGATGTATAGGCATCAATAGAACAATCAAAGCTCGAGTGGGTCAGACAGAATCAAAAGAAGATTAGGGCTAAAGTCTATCAAGGAGTGGTTGATGTGGCTACCGGAGATGAAGACTTACGCAGACATCAAGAGAGGAACCCAGTTATCACAGCTCATACTTCGCACCAAAGTTGTCATTTGGGATGAAATTCCAATGCAACACAAAAATGCCATTGACTCTGTTGATCGTGGCTTCAGAGACATCTTCAATAATGACATTTCCTTTGGTGGAGTCACTGTGGTTTTTGGAGGAGACTTTAGGCAAACTCTTCCAGTGGTTCCACATGGACTCAGGCAGCAGATGATTGCTGCTTCACTCAAAAGAGGCCGACTTTGGGATCATATCCAAGTCCACTACTTGGTCCAAAATATGAGATTGGATCAGACTGCAGAGAATATTGCTCATGCAGCTTGGTTGTTGGATGTTGGTGCAGGGAAAAATCTAGGACCTGGAGAAACAGTCAAACTGCCTGAAAGGATGATCTGTGATGACAATTCTATTACTGGATTGATTTCTTCCACATATCCTGATATTGGTCATCCTCAAAATGATCAGTATTACCTAGACCGGACTATTCTCTCTGGCAAGAACTCGGATATAAAGGAGATCAATGCAGAAGTTCTAGAGAGGTATCCAGGGGAAGAAAGGATCTTACAGAGTGCAGATTCTGTTCTCTCTGATAACAGGAATCCTGATGGCCTTGCATTATATCCTGTGGAATATCTCAACTCTTTGAAAGCCAGTAGTTTGCCTTTG
Organism: Macrolepiota albuminosa; assembly: GCA_027475525.1. Lineage (NCBI taxonomy): Eukaryota > Fungi > Basidiomycota > Agaricomycetes > Agaricales > Agaricaceae > Macrolepiota > Macrolepiota albuminosa. Next base: position 94,916 of record JAMWFC010000046.1, on the reverse strand, counting down.
GCTAAACTGGCTTTGAAGATTGGAGTTCCTGTCATGCTTCTCAGGAATCTGGACACAACCAAAGGACTTTGCAATGGAACAAGAATGATTGTCACTCACATCAGCACTAGAGTCCTCAGATGTCATATTATCAGTGGAGATGCCAAGTTTGCAGGTTCAACTGTTTTGATTCCAAGGATCAATCTAGATGCCTCTGAAGAGGATTTGCCCATACCATTACGCAGGAGACAGTTTCCAATTCGATTGGCCTTTGCTATGACTATCAACAAGTCTCAAGGGCAATCAGTCAAGCATGTTGGATTGGACCTTCGATCACCGGTTTTTACACATGGCCAACTCTATGTTGCACTTTCTCGATGCACATCAGGAGATCGTATCAAGGTGATTTTGTCAGAAGAAAATACATCAAGAGCGACTGCAAATATTGTGTATCAAGAAGTTCTTAATGGTTTACAAATGTAAGTGTGATTGTTAATTATATACTTATTACTAACTTTATATTTTAGCATCTAACTTGATACTGTACATATAACTTGGAATTGTAGCATTATTTCTTGGGTTTACAAATGTGAGTGTGATTGTTAATTACTTACTTATTACTAACTTTTATATTTTAGCATCTAACTTGATATTTGTTGATACTGTACTAATAGAATATATATAACTTGGAATTGTAGCATTATTTCTTGATAAATGTGAAACTCTCTATTTGTCAACAACTTATGCTGGAATCAGTAAGACATAATGAAAGTAAGATTATGATAGAAGCTGAGTTACTAAGATACATATTTGGAACCCCTAACCGAACGAAGTGAGGTTGGGGTAAAGACTGAATTACTTATATACATACTTGGAGCCCTAACCAAACGAAGTGAGGTTGGGGTGGAGGCTTAGTTGGGGGGGGGTTTGGGGGCAAAGCCCCCAATGAGCTACAAAATTTGTGCCAAAGGCACGAATCGTAGCTCGTCTCTCTGATGGTGCAATTGAGCACTTCAAGCTGCACATGGTAGCGCAAGGCTTTAGTCAGCAACTAGGAGTGGACTTTGAAGAGACTTTTGTGCCGACAGCCTGGTGGGCAGCAGTTCGGACAGTGCTCGCCCTTGCAGCAATGGAGGACATGCATTTGGAATCAGTGGACATTTCTTCCACCTTCCTGCATGGTGTCATTGACACCGAGCTCTACATGAAATTTCTGGACGGTTTTCCAGAGGAGGTCCCTCCCAATGTCACACGTAAACCAGGCAATGGGGAAGCATGCGCTAAGCTAGAAAAGAGAATCTATGGTCTTCGTCAGGGCGCCAATCTCTGGAACAGACGACTCCACCAAGTGCTTGTCAAGCTAGGTTTCATGTGCATTACCTCCGACCCTTGTGTTTATGTCTACCTAAGGGACGGTATTCGTATCATCGTCCTGATACACGTTGACAACATGACCTTAGCCTTCAAGTCTCAATCAGCAATTCTCAAGGTTATTGATGAGCTTCACCACTACTTCAAACTACGGCATCTAGGCCCTACTACGGGACTCTTAGGTGTTGTCGTAACACAAGACCATGCCAAACTGTAGCGTAATCTGCTATGTGGCGTTGGCCACATAGCTTTACTTACTGTAGTAGATATTATATTATATTTATTATAATATAATATTAATATATTAATTACTTTACCCTATATATATGTACATATGTGCTGCTTATTAAGCAGCTTATTTTTTGTTGTATACTACATTGTCAATAGACTGGTCTGGTCTGATTCAGTGTTGTGTGCACACTAAGCTATCCAAAATCCATAACTTCGTTACATTTTTTTGAATCTGCCAGCTAGGATCTATTGCCTAGCATCCGACGTCAGTTGCTGAGTTCGTTGACAGAACTCTATCAGCTTCTTGAGCTTCTTGCACAGCCACACTGTGCAAATTTCAAACAGGGGATTGATGAGTAATCCCATACCTGCAGTGCCCACTGACGGCGGGCGAAATGCCCACGACCTATGGGGAGACCCAGCAGATACCCAGGACGCGTCAGCGCCCAATGTGGGTCAGGTAAGACCCAAGGCTCGAGACCGAGGTCAGAGTACCGACCTGGCCAGGAATGAGAGTGAGGCCTGGAGAGCTGAAAGCTCACAGCAGGACGGTCCGCAATGCCTCCAGGACAAGATGCCCAGGGGATTAATGCCCCCAGTTACGCAGCTGCCAGGAGGACTCCGACGGTCTAGCCGATTGGCTTCCAAAGGACCTCCGGAGGACGGCTGACAGTCAACCGGCGCCTATGGCGCCCCAGGAGACGCCGAGTTGTCAGTACAAACTGGGAGAACCCTCCCTCCGAGCCGGAGTAGTGGGACCAGGCGGCCCACTGCGGGCTCAATGCCTTTTAAAATGGCGGAAGCCTGCATAGAGGAGGTACCAGAGGAGGCTGCAAGGCCTGAAGTATCCCACACGAAAAACCAATTCCTGCGCACACCAGCAGTGGAGGAAGCTCCGGAGGTTGTAGAGCTTCCAGAGGAGGTGATGGAGTCGTCAAGTGATGACAACGCCGGAGCAGAGGAACAGCGGCTGAAAACCGTGTACACTGTGCGCTTGCGGGTGTTCTGGGACTTGCACCCAGAGGTGATGAAATACACCACCCAAGCGCGACTCGAGCGCTACGCGTCAGCCCATATAGTAGCACTTAGGCAACAAGGGCATGAAGTGCCCAATGTATTCAGTACAAAATATACTGATTTGATGGTGAGAGTGCTCACGATGGAGCTGCAAATGTATGTGCAGCGGAAGGCCACACGGCAATCGGGGGTCTCGACCCCCTGGAGCCACACGTCCGAGGAATGCTCGGCACGACGCAATCAAGACGTCGGAATCGAGCTAGTGGAGGCACTAGCACGGGCGCAAGAAGTGCCCGAAGTAAGACCGGTGAGTACTTTTTATACTCCAGCAGGACAAGGGTGGCATGAGGAGCCCCCGCACATGCGTAACCAAGACCGTAGGACAGATATGTCAGGTCCAGATGGGCACAATAGTACCGTGCTCAAGGTGGAGAGTGAGGCATCTGTGATGCCGCGTGTGCCCATGGCCGACACGTTGAGCGACAGAGTCACATATCAACGTATGCGCAATGGCAACCTCAGGACTAAGGGACAGTCCCTTATCGACAATCAGGGCATCGTATTTGAGGGCACTAAGCCCATTGACAAGATGTGTTGTCAATTTGTCATGCAGGGTCAGGAGAATCAAGCTTCTCCAGCTCCAGGGCGGCGCAACGATCATGATTGAGGAGACTTCCTCAATCAAAATGACGCCACAAGATGTGATGTCCCTGGTAACGGCTGGGATGACGGTCCTAGGTTGATTCCTTGAGACGAGGGCAATTATGCCCACAGTCGAGGAGGCTCGGGACATCCTCTGCAAGGTGGACGAGGGAAGTCACTTCCCCATGCCGCTGATTTGGCGACTAGATCCCCAGGTCAGCGGGAGGCCATTCGAATGCATCGTGAAGCCATGCACAATTGCCTGCATCGAGTAGTCAATGATGCCCTGGGTGTAACCTTATGGTTACCAGATGGAGTGAAGCTGCGTAAAGCAGACAGTAGGCACATTCACGCCTATATGGGCGCGTCCAAGTTCAGCGACCTGGAAGATTGGGCGATGGATGTATGCACCCATCTTGCCATGTGCTTATACAGAGGCGACCGTATGAAACAAGAACGAATCTTTGTTCTTCCTGAGTTCTTGGCCGGAGAGGCCATGGGATGGTTTCGACGGGCAGTACTGCACGTCAACTGTGTCCAATATGACTGGACGTTCAAAGGAGTCCTTACAGGACTGTACGATCGATTCGTACACCCCTCAATGCTCCAGGATGCAAGGCGGGACTTCCAGTCCGCCAAGTACACCGAGAAGTTGGGAGTACAAGGGTTCTATGATACCCTTAATGACCATGCCCAGAACATGGCAGTATACCCGGATGGGTATACAATGCTCGAAAAGTTCTTGGATGGCATTCCAGCGGACATGCGCTGCTATTTGATACGTGAGGACGGATTGTCCCCAGAAGTCAACAATGTGGAGGCTCGTGGCTTATAAGGCAGCGGCAGCGGGTGCTCCACTGAGACTACATATACCCGATGACAGTGTCAATTGATTAATAAAAGTTTTAAACATATATAAAACTTACATTATTTTGCAAAGTGCAACAATTATTATAAAGTGGTGTATTTTTAACCAAGGAGCATGAGTGGGCTACACCATCTAAAGCATATAGCTCTAGTAATCAGCAATTTGGAGTTTTCATAAATTGCTTCATTTTAGCAACACCTGTGTGATCGCCTGGGAGTGCATCTTTGTCTAAGTATAGAAGTCTGGAATAAAATAGCATGGAATGGCAGATGGATCCATTGTGGCCTCCTCGTTCTACTTCTTGAATAAAATGTATTAAACTATGCACTTCGTAGTAAATTATATGCTGAACAGAAGGATAGTCAATGTCTTAACCAAAGCCCATAGTTGCTACTATCCATTGCTTAGAAAGATTGCCAGTAAGAAGTGTATGCCATTCATTTTGCTGCTGTTTTTTGATTTCTTTGTTTTTAGATTCATCAGAATTCATCGTGCTAAAATAAAATAGAAAGCCAAGCATATCTGCTATATGCTGAACTTGTTGAACTATTCAGCAATAAATGAGACCTTTTCCATGAGGCTGGAGCTGAATAGAAAAAGCATAATTTCGAAGCTCAGATTCCAGAAAATCAGTATCAGCTATATGGCAAATAGTATATTCAATATTTCACCTAGGATTGAGTGATCAGATTTCATGAACTAGATGCTGAGGAATATCCATCCAGTTGCATAATAAATCAACAGATCGAGGAAAGATCATGGCTGAAAGGAATGTAATGGGTTTTTGAAAAGCTGTTAACACTTTAAGAAAGTGAAATGTTTTGCAATATGCAGAGGTGTAAATATGATGGGCCTTGTTGATAGGCTTCTACTCAGACTGAGCGCATCAAGGAGTACACTACAGGTCTACGGACACAGGCTATACTCAAGACCCTAGCGATCCTCTTAGACACAGGAGACCACAGATCTTGACGCTTAATTATAGGCGCTAGTTATCAGTCTCAACTATCATGACCAGGCCTTCAGCATATACCATTCATTGACCTTGGAGGATTAGGAGACCAGGGACTCTGGGCACTAGCAAGACGGCGGGGACATGACTTTGACCAAACCCCGATCAGTTCTATAAAGGGGTTAGCATTAGGCGCTGCCATTGGACAAGGCACTTTAATCAGAAGTCTAAAGAATCGTCAGCGATGGAACAGGATATACTCTAGCCTGACATTCTATTCATCAAAAATTGATACTAGATTTAGCGCCAGCAGCAGAACTCACAGCATCTGTCAAGGATTTTCTGACCATACTCTGCCAAGGCCTGGCCAATTGGAATTATACTAAAAAGTGAGCAGACTCCTACAAAGTTTAAGTCAGTTTAGAGTCGCTGTAGCCAATGGGCTATAACGCTGATAGGACCCCATACAGGTTAGGCGCATCAACGGCAGGCTCGGCACCGGCTCCGGAAACCTTGCTGCACTCGTTCCGAACTTGGCGCACGCGTTTTACCTATTTTAAGCCATTCCCGACGGCCGGACACGGCAAGAAGCAGATCCAATCAGTGATAGCGCCGATCGGCAGACAGAATGACAACTGACAGATGGCATCAGTCACTAACGACAGCGCTTAGCGAGAAGCCTGATGATCTATCAAAAACTGACGGACAGCTTGGCGTTTGACCTTGGCGTCTGACATCGCTTAGCGCCTCGATTCGGCGCCTGACATCGCTAAGCACTTTGGACGGACAGAAGGGTGATGGAGTGATGGTTTAGCTTCGCGATCTGTCGCCTGGCGTCGCTAAGGCTCTTGAATGGACGGTAGGGATCTGAAACCGTTGGAGCTACCCCTTTGAAATTTTCCAGTTTACCGCACTCTGGCGTCATTAGCCACTGGCGACGGTGAACTCCTTGTAGTATATATATTACTTACCGACTTGTACATACATCATCATCAGACGAATAGACCAGAGTTCCTCCCCACTTACTTCAGTCTCCCTTACGCTCAAGAGCTCATTTACGGTCAGCAACGTCGAACTCGTCGGCAGTTGCAGACTCTCGCTATCATACGACACCCTCGCGCCTTGCAACTACGGCAGGCATTATCGACGCTTAGACCTCGCTAAGCTTATCATGCTCTTACCGCTTATCCTTGCCGTGTTCACTTACCGCTCCTTTCTTAGGCGCTTTACCTTAGCGCTTGACACTTGCCGACCCCGTTACCGACTTTTACCCTTTTTCACAGACGCGTTCTCTGGGACCTGCCCGGGACTCCTCAAATCACTTATAGCGCGCCCAACGCAAACTCTTGGTACGGTAACACTTTAGCTACATTTGTTACTGACCAAACTTTGGGCGTCATCAAATTGGAGCCCACCGCGAGGGATCTCTAGGGCAGAATTCCGCCAGAAACCCGTCTCCAGCGTAGGCGCCGCCTGCTAAACCAGTCGGCAGAAGGCATAGCTCCTTCCCACCCATCAACCCCACAACCACCTGGTGCCTTACCGGGTCTCTCTCTTGCACAGGAACTACAGAACGCCACTGTAGATGCATTTCCTGATCTCTTCCCGCATTCCCTCGATTATAGCGCCGACGACCCCTTAGCGTCGCCCTTTGCCTTACTGCAATCAGTCACTCCCATCACTCCTTTAACACCGCTTTCTCAATTTGCCATTTCGCTTACCCCGTCGCCAATCTCCAGAACTCCTTCCCCACTACCGCTAACCGAACTCGTTACCACCATCGCCATGAAACAACAAGTCCAGCGCATGCCGCCACGCAACCACTTCTCGGCACCGAAATGGGACGAGACCAAGCCACGGGAGCTTTCCCAGTATTTCAAGGAGTTGGAGTATTTATTCAGGGACTGTAACATTACCGACCACACGCAGATGAAGGAGTATGCGGCAAGATACGTATCGTATGACACGGCAGAGACGTGGACAGGTCTTACCGAGTTTGCCGCCTTTGTTCCTGCCGCCCCGCCAGCTCCAGCTCAAGGCGCTTCGTATGAGGACTGGAAGACGGCAGTAATCCAGCTGTACCCTGGCGCAGAGGAAGCTACCCGATACACGGTAAACGAGCTCCAGAAACTAGTACAGGAATCATTCGACAGTGGCACCTCCTCTCTTGGCGCATTCTCCACGTATTACCGCGAGTTCCAGAAAATCGCTAGGTGGCTTCTGCAGAACGGCAAGCTCTACATTAACGAGGAACGTTGCCTATTTCAGCAAGGCATCCCGACTTCATTGTGGACTCGTATTGCTCGTCGCCTAGAGATAGTTCATCAGGCCCATCACCCTGACGAGCCCTATAACGTTGCCGACGTCTTTGAAGCTGGTAAATGGGTTCTCAAGGGAACGGACACTGGCGTTGGACTGCAGCGCGCTAGGACGAGCCCACCACCTGAGCGAACTAACGGTATCATTCCCATCCCGCCTCCTGTTGCCGACTTCGTTAAGAAAGAAGAGCTCAATGCTGCCATTACCGCCGCTGTTGCTTCCGCTATGACGCGTATTGAAACCATGATCACCACCAACCTCACTGCTAACCGACCTGCTAACGTACCCGCACCTGGCCCTTGCCACTTCTGTGGGGAAATTGGCCATACTATGACTAGAGGACGCTGCGCTACCCTCGAGAATTACATTCGGCAAGGTAGAATTCGACGGGCTATCGACGGCAAGATAGTTCTCACTACTGGCGCCATCATTCCCAACTACCCAGACAAGAAGTCCTTCCAGGAGCGAGTTGATGAGTGGCATAGGCGCAACCCAGGACAAATCGTTACCGGCACGCTATCTGGCAACGCCAACCCTGACCCGGAACAGGCGACTCAACAGCAGATGATTCACGAGGTCTTACACTTCGACAGCGTTGGCGACCACCCTACTTTTTCGCGGGAAGAACGTATCGCCAAGCTCCAACAGGAGCTGGATTCCCTTAAGAACCAGGTTTTTGATGGGGTTGAAGTTAAGCAGCCCAAACAACCTCTCAAAGGATACAAGCCAATGCCTCCCGCTAGCAAGTTACCGACGCCTACTCCTGCCGCACCTCCTGCCACTGCCCCTGCTCCTGCTTCAGAACCATCGTCGTCCGCTACCGCTCCCGAACCGCCTTTGCCGCCTCTCCATCCCTACTCAGGGATTCCCGACCGTTATCACGCTCCCGCACAACGAAACTTTGCCGCTCCCAAGAAACGTCCTGAGGGTGGCTACCGACCTACCGCGCCAATCTTCGACATCGAAAAATCAAATCACGTCTTTAACCGCATCATGAAAACCAATGTTACCTTATCAGTAGAAGAACTTTGTAGTATTGCCCCAGACGTCCGCAACCAAGTCAAGACGGCAGTCACTCCCCGACGACCCTTGGCGACAGCCGTTGCCGAAGTTGATGAACTCGACGACGCGCTTCCTGGTTTCTCTGTTACCATCGACCCTCCCGACACTGAAGACACTCTTGCCGACCCCATCGCTAACGCCACCTCTGTGGACCCAGTGGAGACCTACCTTAGGTCTGTGGACCATGGAGAGGACCCAGCAATTCTTACCGTCGCTCAAGAATCGCACGCTATCCGCTCGGTAGCGCTAACCATAGACAACAAGCACGAAGTAGAGGCAATCGTGGATAGCGGGTCTCAGATTATTTCTATGGCAGCGGAAGTCGCTAACAATCTAGGCCTCATTTATGACCCTACGGTTATACTAAATATGCAGAGCGCTAACGGTACCGTGGACAGATCCCTCGGCCTCGCCAAGAATGTGCCGTGCACCCTTGGCGACATTACGTTTTATCTTCAAATACACATCTTATGTTCACCAGCATACGACTTACTACTCGGCAGACCCTTCGACGTCTTGGCGCGATCAGTCGTCAAGACAGTTACCGACGAGGAAACGACCCTCACAATTAGCGACCCCAATTCCGGAATCCGACGAACGGTGCCAACGTTCCCTAGGGGACAACGAAAAGGCGCCCGCGCTAAGCCCCCGGAGTTTACCGACCAACACGCCAACGAGCCTCCCCACCGGTGTTTTCACAGACCATCGAGGAGGTGATTGGCGACGATCACGGAGATGTAGCGCTAACGCTGGAATATGACCATTCAACTGGTCTTGTAACTGTTATGTCTACTGCTTTTCTTGACCAAGATGTTTTAACTACTTTACCCACTACCGACGCAGAGCCTTCCCAGAAAAATCAAAACATTACCGACTCCTCTCTTGCCTACTTGTATCTTACCGCTTCTGAATCATTTCAAAATATTGCGTCTACCGATACGTATCTCACTACCCTTCCCGGAGCCTCGTCTCCTGCCGTTCTTGGACTTGCCGCCCCTCAGGCTACCGTTCCCCTTGCCACTTCTGTGTATAACCAAGCTAACGCTCCCAAAAGGAAAGGGGTACAAGTTAAAAAGAAATATAAGCCAGTTGCGCTTAAAACAAAACCCGTCGCTACGCACTCTCCCGAGACGTTTAGAATCGAGCGCCAGATCATTGGCGACCCTCTTGCCGACATGCCAACTTTATCGCCGAATCCGCCACCCTTTCAGCCCACAGGACGTTTTACCACGGAGCGCCAGCAGCAGTTCGCCAAGGAGCACGACACAGGATTTTTGACCAAAGATGAGTTAAACGTCCTTACCGATCTTGTCGCTAAGCAAGACAAAGCCTTTGCTTGGGAGGACTCAGAACGCGGCAGTCTACGTACAGATTTCTTCCCGCCTGTCGTCATCCCGACTATCTCTCACGTGCCGTGGACTGAGCACAACCGACCGCTACCGCCTGGGATCGAAGCCGAGGTCTGCCAAATCATTAGGACCAAGATTAAGGCTGGAGTCTACGAGCCCTCCAACAGTTCTTACCGTTCCCGTTGGTTCTGTGTCCTCAAAAAGAACGGCAATCTCCGCATAGTCCACAGTCTTGAGCCGCTAAATAGAGTTACTATACGACACTCTGGCGTACCGCCTTTTCCTGACCACTTTGCCGAGTCCTTTGCCGGGCGCATTTGTGGCGCCACCCTTGACCTTTACGTTGGCTACGATGAACGCTTAATCCACCCTTCTTCCCGCGACCTCACTACGTTTCAAACTCCGTTTGGCGCACTGCGCCTAGTCACCTTACCGATGGGCTGGACAAACTCAGTCCCTATATTTCATGACGACATCACTTTCATCCTCCAACCCGAGATACCGCATAACGTCCTTAGCTTCATCGACGACGTTGGCGTCAAAGGCCCCAAAGACTGGCGACTCGTAAACGGCTTACCGGCAACCCATCCCGACAACTCCAACATTCGCTTAGCGCTATGGGACTTTTTCCAGCTGCTCAATCGAGTTCTCCAGCGTATGAAGTATAGCGGTGGTACCTTTAGCGGTCACAAACTTCTCCTTTGCGCGCCAAGGTTCAAAATACTTGGTCACATCTGCACCCCCGACGGTCGCGTTCCTGACGAGTCTCGCTTAGCACTCCTAGAGCGCTGGGGTCCTTGCCGCGACCTATCTGAAGTTCGCGCTTTTCTTGGCACCGTTGGCGTTCTTAGGATATTCGTCAAAAACTTTGCCCATCGCACACATGCTCTTAACCAACTCACCCGCGCCAACGAGCCCTTCGAATTTGGGCCAGACCAGGTTACCGCACAACGAGACTTAGTAAAAGCTCTGCAGAACGCCAAGCCCCTAGTCCCCATCAATTATACCTCTGCCAACCCTGTTATCTTGGCGGTGGACACCTCGTACATTGCCGTTGGCTACTTCTTGTGCCAATGCCTTAGCGACAATCGGAAACAGCGACGCTACAACCGCTTTGGGTCTATCACGCTAAACGACAGAGAGTCTCGCTACAGCCAGCCTAAGCTAGAGCTCTATGGACTCTTCAAAGCCTTCCGGTCGCTAAAGATGTATTTGATTGGCGTGCGCAACCTTATTGTTGAAGTCGACGCTAGGTACATCAAAGGCATGCTGCAGAATCCCGATATCCAGCCATCCGCTAGCATGAACCGATGGGTAGTCGCTATCCTCATGTTTCACTTTGAATTGGTACACGTCAAGAGCTCTTTCCATGGACCCGACGGACTCTCTAGGCGACCACGGCAGCCTGGCGACCCGGCAGTGGATCCACAGGCTGATAGCGATTTCGAGGACTGGATCGATAGACTACATGGTTTCGTGCACCTCATACAACAACCGATTCCCCTACTACGACGGCAACAGCCTACCAGTATCCTGTTACATCCCATCGTCCCTTACCGTCTTGAGACCTTTAGCGCACCCCTCACATTCTACACGGCAAGCATCCTTGGACAAGACTTGCCTCCAGTAAAAGTCATACAGGAACCCCAGTCGCTAAGAGAAAACAGCAGAAACCTGACCTACGATGCCGTTCCCCGATCCGCCAAGGCAAAGGCAGAGGACAGTCGTCTGTTAATAGTCGAACAATGGCTACAAGACCTTAAGCGACCCACAGGCCTTACCGACGAACAATACGCTACCTTTATCCGCTATGCTACCCGCTTCTTCTTTACCGACAGCCGACTTTGGCGACGAAATCGAGATGGCGCTCACAAGCTGATCATCAAGCCAGAAAGTCGCTTACGAGTCTTGCGCGCCATGCATGACGAGCTAGGACATAGAGGTCTGTACGCTACCCGAGCTTCTCTGTTAGAACGATTCTGGTGGCCACACGCTAGTGCCGACATCGCCTGGTACATTAGGACTTGCCACCTCTGCCAAATTCAACAGACACGCCAAGTGCTCATACCGCCAACCGTTGCAACGCCAGCTCCCCTCTTCAGCAAAATCTACGTCGATACCATGCACATGCCCAAATCTGGTCGCTATAAGTACATCATTCAAGGTCGTTGCTCGCTAATCCACTGGCCTGAATTTTGAATGCTTCAAAGAGAAAACACAGAGGCGGTCGCCAAGTGGCTATTTGAGGACGTCATCTGCCGTTGGGGAGCGCTAAGAGAAATCGTTACGGATAACGGTGCGCCCATCATCAAAGCGCTAACGTACCTCGCCAAGAAATACAACATTCACCACATTTGAGTATCTGGCTACAACAAGCACGCCAATGGCCTGGTAGAGAGACCACACTTTGACGTTCGGCAAGCGCTCTTCAAGGCGGTCGATGGCGACGAGTCTCGTTGGAGCGAAGCGACCTATTCAGTGTTCTGGTCGGAAAGAGTTACTATTCGTAAGCGCATGGGTTGTTCTCCCTATTACGCGGCTACTGGCACCCATCCTTTACTCCCTGCCGACATTATAGAAGGGACCTATCTGCAGCCAGCACCCAACAGCATCTTAGCAACTACCGACCTTATCGCCAGATGAGCCATTGATCTCCAACGAAGGAAGGAAGATTTAGAGCGACTTCATGAAGTAGTCTTTAGCGCCCGTCGCCAAGCAGCCCTACGATTCGAAACCGAGCATAGCGCCACTATCAAGGATTACAACTTCCCAAGGGGCGCGCTAGTGCTTATGCGCAACTCCAAAATCGAGACCTCATATAACAAGAAAATGCGCCCGCGCTATCTAGGACCTTTGGTAGTTATCTCTCGTAACCGTGGAGGCGCTTACGTGCTCTGTGAATTAGATGGTTCAGTACTACATCGACCTGTTGCCGCTTTTCGCCTATTGCCGTATCTCGCCAGAGAACAGATTGACTTGCCATTGGAAGCGCTAGATATCGACACCGCCAAGTTAAGAGAACTTGAAGAAACAGAACTATTGGACGATGATGACTTGCCGACTCTAGTTGAAGAGGAAGAAAATGATTAGAAAAGACTATACTGATAAGCTTTCATTTTCTATTACTTACTGTACTTATCTTTCTTGCCGATACTTACTATACTATATTCAACAGACAATTTCTTACGTAGTTAAGCCGCAGCGCTAGCGTGTCGCCAACGCTTAGCGCCCTGCGCAACTCTCGCCAAGGGTTTTTTGCTATGATGATCTACTGAGCGTTTCCCTTTTTCCTCAAAATTTGTCTAAGTCCCTCACCTACTACTCTTCTTGCTAAAATTTACTTTAGAATACTTGCCGCTTGCTCTCTCTTTGCTTTCTTGACTCTGTGTTGTGGTGCTAACTTAGACTGTGGGACTTATCATTTCACTTCAAAAAAGAGGCGGAAAAATCGATATATGAGCGGTAACAAAAACGAAATATTTACAGAAGCGGCCTATCTACGCTAAGGTCCGCTTACTCGCTATCGTCATCTAGCGGCAGGGAATCGTCCGATACCGGCAAGGAGGAGTCGCGAAGGGGGAGAAGGTCGCCAGGAAGAATGTTGTTGGCCGCTTGCCAATCCATGGCTGCTTGGCAATCCCCCTGGTAATCGCGAAGCACGCAAAGGCTGCGACCCAGATTGGAGTAACGTAACCTTAGCGCCATCAATTGACCGCGGACTCGTTCCCGCTCCCAACCCATTGCTGCCTCCATCGTTGCCGCCCTCCTCGAGAACCTCTCCAGCATCTCCCGCGGGTTAAGTGCCACCACCGGGTACACGAGGTCTTGTCCCAGCCAGTTGAAGGCGTGGCCTGTGACCGTTGGCTGCGGTTGAGGCGTCCAAGCAGGATTGATCCTGGCGATTACGGGGCGCCTAGGCTCCAGACCGGCAACGTCCTCCGGGTCTGAAACCTCCCAAGGGGCCACGCTACTGTAGGGAGGTAGTCAGCGCCACTCAGGCTCCTCCCTGGCGACTCCTGCCGCTTCCTCGCCCTCTCCCACTACCACTCCTCGTCGCCTTGGCGCTGCGTCGCCAAGGTTTCATCCTCCTCCCCTTCAGCGTCCTCATCCCCTCCCATTGCTGCTCCTCGTCGCCTTGGCGCTGCGTCGCCAAGGTTTCATCCTCCTCCCCTTCAGCGTCCTCATCCCCTCCCATTGCTGCCCCCTCTGCCTTCTCCTCCCCCATCTCGATGTCTGCGGGAGCGTCTTCCCGCTCCTCTTGAGGCGCCGAGTTGCCAACCGCTTCCCGTTCTCCTACCTCCTGCTCCTCACCAAGGGACCTCGCCGCCAAATGAATAGGCGACAGAAGGCCACTTGGGCCTGCCTCAGAATCGTGAGGAGGCAGGCGACTCGCCGCCAAGGCCTTCTCGAGATCGGCCATTTCAATGTCTTGAGGGGTTGGCGAGGGGGAAGGCGACGACACTACCCGAGGTCGCTTTGCTTTGCCCTTCCCTTTGCTGGGGGAAGGGGCTTGTCGTTTTTCTGGGACCGAAGTCCCTTGGCGCTCGCCGGCGCCTCGATTGCCAACAGATTCTGACCCATCCCCTTGGCGTGTCGGCAACGCCAAGGAGGCCCGTCCAATTACTGCCATGCCACCGGCAGCAACCTTCTTCCTCTGCCCCTCCACAAACTCCCTAGCCCTCCTTACCAACACCGCGCGGGAAAACGTCTTCTCCACGAGGGCGTCTGGCACGCCGCCACGCTCGCGACTTTTGGCCCCATCGATAGTGCAGGCGCGCTTGAGGGCGCCACAACGATAGCAAGGCTGGGCCCCGGTCGGGAACCAACAGCCTTCTGGGTCGTTGTCGGCCCAGCACTTATCACACTAGCGCTACAAGTCAGCAAGAGACTAAAGGAGACAGAAATGTCACTTACCGCTCCCCGCGCCTCCTTAAACGCTTGCCGGGTCGCCAGGGAAACGGTCTTCTTTCCCTTCATTTCCTCCATGACGACCCCGGCCTCCTGTCCTTCGTCAAGGACGGCTTCCTCCCGACGCGGCAAAAGCAAGCCTTTCAGCTCCTTGTCGTCGAAGGAGCTTTGTGTTGGCGCCTACAAAGACTTAGTAATTTCAGTCCAAAAAGAAGAGACCACTTACCGCGTATTGAGGAGCTGTCTTGCGACTCTGCGAAGGTCGTTAGCGACTGTCGGCAACGGCAAGCGAAATCAGCACTTACCTTACGTTTGGAAGCACCTGCCGGCTTCCTTGGCGAGCCCGACTTGCTAGCCGGCAGCACTGGGCTCGAAGTGCTACCGGCGCGACCTACCTTGCCGGATCCCTCTCCTACCGCCTGCCTCTCAACGGCAGGCGCCTTCCCCGCGGCAACTTGCTCCATCTCTACCGCCAAAGCTGCCACCCTCTCTCGCTCCTCTATCCCCCTCATAATCTCGCGGGCGTCTTGAGAAACTTCTTCTTGCCTTGCCGCGATCTCCTCCTCCACTTGCATGCGCGCTAAGGGCGCCAACACCTCTTGTTTACTATGTGGCGACAAGTCAGACCAAAGCTAAGTCAAAAGAATGGGTTAGGAATACTCACTCTGCCACTGGCGCGCTTACCGTCATCGGCAAGGCACCAGACAAAATGTCCTCCAACTCGTCCTCGATCGTTGGGACGGGCGGAGGCGCCTGGCAATGCGATCAGCTAGCGACACGGCAAGAACCACAGCAGGCACTACGACTGCTGGACCTCGAGGTGGTAGCAACCAAGGAGGCGTCAATTTTCTTCCTCCCACGCACCCCACCCAGATCCCTGTATATCCTCACGATGAAGGGTCTCACCTACAATGATACGGAAGGAGCCCGCGAACTCGTGGAGGACCTCGCAAAAAGAACGTTCCGCATGTCCCCTGAGATCA
The DNA here is from genome assembly GCA_027475525.1 of Macrolepiota albuminosa. Taxonomy (NCBI): domain Eukaryota; kingdom Fungi; phylum Basidiomycota; class Agaricomycetes; order Agaricales; family Agaricaceae; genus Macrolepiota; species Macrolepiota albuminosa. Next base: position 79,235 of record JAMWFC010000046.1, on the reverse strand, counting down.
GAGCGCTAATTGAAAGCCACTCAATCCAAACCGCTGAGGAGGAACTTGACCGAGTCCTCAACATCCGAGCATCTTTTCTACCGATCAAACAACGCGCAAACACGATCCGGTGCTGGAACCTTTACTTCGTGGATGACCCTGGCCTCAGTGACGAAGACTACAAACTTCTGAGGAGGAAAATGAGGGCATGTGTTTTTAAGACCCTCACCTTCGGTAAAGGCCAAGCGTTGACTGGCGCAGGGGAGCAACCGATCTGTACAGGATGTAAATCTACAGACCACGACTCCTATAACTGCCCTTTCTCCAGACTCCCCGGATGGCTGGGTTATCACCCAAGTGGACGCGGAAACACAGCAAACACGACGGACTTCGTGGATGAAGAACATGGCAGGACGAATGGCCCCCGGAGGGGCAGATACCCCCCCAGGCCCAGAGGAGGATACTCAGGGGCAGAGGAGCTGGTCACTCACAAAGAGGCCTTGGTCGTACATAATACATGGTACCAGCTAGATACTGAACGTCAGGGGCAGAGGAGCTGGTCACTCACAAAGAGGCCTTGGTCGTACATAATACATGGTACCAGCTAGATACTGAACGTGTGCAAAAATTCCCTCTCCCCCGTAAATAAAAAACACCGATGAGTGAGACCGATGGCACATAAGCACACACACACCCCCCCCCCCAACACATGAAACATGAATAAGTACAAGGTAATAAATAGAACAACTAACAGCGGCGAATTTCTACAGGTAAACGGCAACGACTCTCCGGGGGATAGAGGGAGTGATGACCAGGCCACCGCTCACACCCCCGAGGAAATCCACTGGGGCGACGGAGGTGGGCGCCCAGAAAGGGCACAGGCTACAATAGCCCAAACGGACAGACAGACTGCCGATATCAGGAAGGAAATGCCTGTACCCCAACACCCGGGGGCCCCGAACACAGCGGGGGAGGCCCAGAGCGGACCCACAGGGCAAGGAAATGCCAGGGCCACAGAGAGCATGCTCCAAAACGAGGGCTACAGACGAAGGGAGGCAGAGCGGCGAATAGACACGCAACCCCCAACAGCTGAGCAACACGAGTGCCCAGTAGGGTCGCAAAGCAAAATACAGCGCACCCAAGGGAGAAAGAGCCCCACGGCGCCTGGCAGAGGTAGAGCCCGAAGGCAACCAAGAAGGGGAGCCCTAAAAATCGCCTCCCTGAATATAAAGGGTGCCGGCTCGCTCACCACGGACTACAAATGGGGTGAAATAAACAACCTAATGGTCAGGGACAGGATCGACATCCTCACAGTGCAGGAAACGCACCTCACTGAAGAACACTGCAAAAGATTAAACACAATATATGAGAAGAGGTTACACTTCATCTCAACACTGGATGAGGAAACTCCAAACAAGATGGGTGTTGCTCTAATCCTAAATAAAGGAACAACGAAATGGAAGGAATCATGTTCAGAAGTGATAATCCGGGGCAGAGCGCTCCTGGTCGACATACCATGGAGCCAAGGAACATCACTCTCGTGCCTGGCAGTGTATGCGCCGAACCAAACAAACCGAAATAGGGAGTTCTGGGAGGCGATTGGAGACCACTGGAAGAAAGAAAAATGGGGAAAACCGACCCTTATGATGGGGGACCTGAACATAGTTGAGGATTCGGCAGACCGGCTACCACCACACTGCGATCCTATAGTGGCAGTCAATGCCCTGTCAGACCTAAAAACACGGTTGAACATGGTCGACGGATGGAGGAGAGAGCACCCAGACAAAATGAACTATACCTACAGGAACCAGAGTGGCTGCATCCAATCCAGGATAGACCGAATACTCATACAAGACAAGCTCCTGAAACACACCTTTGAGTGGAAAATAGAAAGGTCTTGCATTGAGACGGACCATCGGCTAATAAGCGTCAAGCTAACAAACCCCTGGGCACCCCACAGAGGCCCCGGAAGATACGCCATGCCGCTCTTCCTACTTGAGCATAAACCCCTTGAAAAGAAGCTATACGAGCTTGGAGCGGAATACTACGACGAAATCAAAAGAGCTAAATTGGCGAGATCAGACCACCTCAACCCGCAGAAGACACACAAGAGGCTAAAGGAAAAAATGATCAGCACGATCCGCCAATACGCGAAATGCCTGACCGCAAAAATAGATAAAAATATTGAAAACTTGGAGGCGGACAGGAAAAAAGCCTTGAACGAGAATACATGGGATGACCAACAACGAAGCATAGAAGCTGCAATCCTGGACGAGAGAATAAAGGAACTAAAGAGCGCTAAGATGAAGAGAGCCCGGGACAATACGGAAGCAAAATTCTTACTAGAAGGGGAGGTCCTACGGAAACCTTGGATCAACGCCAACAAGGAAGTAGCCCAGAGGGATGAGATAGTGGCGCTACGAGATGAAGGGCGACCAGGATGCCCTCTAGTCAGACGATCAGACAAGATGACAAACCTAGCAAGCAAGTACCATGAGAACATACAGAATGAGGACCGAATAGAGGACCCACAGGGCTATGAGCAGTGTGTGAGGGAGGTCCTTAGCCATGTCACAAAGAGACTAACAGCCGAACATGCCGATCAGATGGAAGCAAAAATCACCAAGGACGAAGTCCAGGAAGCACTAGAAAGGCTGCCAAATGGAAAGGCAGCAGGACTTGATGGAATCCCCCAGGAAGTATGGAAAAACTTCCTTAACCCACACGGCGGAAAAGATGAGCAGGAAGGACATAACCCGCCAGTGGAACTGGAGAAAAATGACTCCTTTGACATAGTAGACTATCTGACAATACTATACAACGATATTGAGACATATGGCATAGACCCTGATACAGAATTCGCAGAGGGCTGGCTCTGCCCAATATATAAAAAGGGTGACAGGATGAACATAAGCAACTACAGACCGATCACAGTCCTAAATACGGACTACAAAATACTTACAAAAATACTTGCGAACAGACTGGCTCACGTGGCACCAGAGATCATCCACGCAGACCAAGCAGGATTTATGAAGGGCCGCCAAATAGAAGACCAAACGGAACTGGCGAGCCTAGTATTAGAGTGGGGAGAACAACAGGGAATAAATGGCATGATTGTATGCCTAGACCAAGAGAAAGCCTATGATAAGATACGACACAGCTTCCTGTGGGCAACACTCACAAGATTTGGCTTCCCAGACAAATTCGTTAACATAGTACGCGCCTTGTACCAAGAAGCAAACACAACAGTCCTCCTAAATGGCGAGAAAAGTAAACCCTTCAGAGTCATTAGAGGGGTAAGACAAGGAGACCCCATGTCATGCCTCCTATTCAACCTGGCAATCGAACCCCTGGCACAGATGCTGAGGAACTCCCACCTAGAAGGAATTGAAATCGAAGGGGAAGCTGAACGCCTGATAGCGAAGCTCTTTGCAAATGATACGACTGTGTATCTGTCAGCGAACGACAGACTAGAAGACCTCCAGGAAATACTTAAAAAATGGTGCCAGGCATCCGGAGGAAGATTCAACGTGCCAAAAACGGCCATCGTGCCAGTAGGGAAGAAGAGCTACCGCCAAACCCTAACTGAGACAAGAAAGCCATCTAGCAATACCCCCCGAATCCCAGACGACATAAAAATTGCGCAGGATGGCGAAGCCACACGCCTCCTGGGTGCCTTCATCGGAAATGACATAGACCAGCCCAGCGTGTGGACACCTACCCTTGAAAACATAGCAAGAGACCTCGAAAGATGGGATAAAAGCCACCCCACAATAGATGGGCGCTGTCTGATAGTGGGCCTGGTAGTAGGAGGACGAACCCAGTACCGAACGTGCGTGCAAGGCATGCCCCCGGATGTAGAGCAGAGGCTCATCAGAACAATAAGAACCTTCATATGGGGAGGGTCTACGCACCCAACCATAAGAATGGAGACCCTATATAAGCCAATCGAGCAAGGGGGAAAGAAGCTCCTGAATCTAAAGGCAAGGAACGAAGCTATCGACCTGATGAAAGTGAGAAGATATCTGAACCTGGAAGACACAAGGCCAACATGGGCCAAAATCGCAGATGCGCTAATAAAAACTAACCTGAACAAAAGATGGGAATCAGCAAAGGACGGGGCATACTTCAACATATTCCTGCAAACGGTGAGTGTTGACACTAGAAACAACGAAAAGGGCACGCCAAACTCCATCAAGAAGATGATCAGGACAGCCCAAAAATACAAGGTTGAGATACCACCAGTAAAACTGGAACCGGTGACAAGACTAAACATGCCCATATGGCACCACACAGGACTGGTAGGCATGAAACGCCCCGGTTTCAACTCGGCAACTGGGAAGTGTCTAAGGAACAACCATGGGGTAAGGACCGTAGGGGACCTCCTCCAGTTGATAAAGCAGACAAATAGTCGCATAAATGAGAAACATAAGCCAAGAAAGAACTGCAAATGCCCGAGCTGTAAAGTAATGAGAGAGAAAGGGTGCGGGAACCCACAGAAGTGTGGGGACAGCGCGAGAAAGACCCTGAACTCATTAGGCAGGGATTGGAACCCCCTAAATATGGAGGGACTGCACGACAGACAGTCGAACGAAGGAATAAGAAGTATTCTGGAAAGTAATGCGTCCACAGTCTTCAATAAAACAATACACACGAACACATCCCTGAGTGACTGCTTCCGGATCTTTACTAGCAAGAAAGCCAAGGAAGCACCCGACGACACGACCGGCGGAGGCCAACGAGCACCTAGAATTGGCCCACCCCAATGGATAAGGGCATATACAGATGGATCCTGTATGAAAAATGGGCACGAGAACGCGAGAGCTGGGGCAGGAGTATGGTACGGAGAGGGTGACCCACGCAATACTGCAGCGAGGGTCCCATCGCATCTTGACCAGACAAATAATACGGGGGAAGCCCTTGCCATTCTGATAGCTACCAGCCAAACCGAACCGGAAGACCATCTGGAGATTATGAGCGACTCGCAGATAATGATTGAGGGGCTAACCAAACACCTAAGGGGGTGGGAAGACAGAGGCTGGATTGGAGTAGAAAACAGAGAGATACTCCAAGCCACGGCTGCCATGATGAGGAACAGAACGGGACACACGATACTAACAAAAGTAAAAGGCCATAGCGGTCTGGAAGGAAATGATAACGCCGATGAACTGGCGAAGGAAGGCGCACAGAGACACGATGACGCATGGGCTAGCATGGTACCGAAAGGAAGAGGCACAACCTTGGGCGCAAAATTGAGCACTGCATCTCAAGCCCTACTGTACAGAGGAATACTAGAGAATATCTCCCCTCCCGTGAAAAGAAGCACCACGATCAACCTGGACAGAATAAGGTGGGCAATCAAAGACCTCAACGGAGACCCACCGACGGATAAGAGCATCTGGACCTCACTCAGGGACAAAACAATAACGAAGGAGTCGAGAGCGTTCCTCTGGAAGGCGATACAGAATGCATACAAGATAGGGGAGTACTGGGAAAAGATTCCCAACTACGAAATAAGAGGCAAGTGCCACGTGTGCGACACTGAGGAGAGTATGGAACATATACTGACACAATGTAAGGCATCAGGCCAAGAAAAAGTCTGGACGCTGGCAGGAGAAGTATGTCAACGAAAAGGCCTGAAATGGAGCCCCCCCGGCATAGGCCTGATCCTGGGATGCAACTTAGCCAAACCCGAACTCGAAAATGGAAGAAGGACAGAAACCAGCAGCAGGATGTTCCGAATAATCGTGTCCGAATCTGCAAGCCTAATATGGAAACTCAGATGCGAATGGAAAATCAGGAGAAACGCAGACCCCGAGAAAATCCCCACATAGCAGGAGATAATGAACCGATGGACAGGTAAAATTGCAAGGAGGATAAAATTAGACTGTTTGGCCTCGGACGAAGGACGGTATGGGAGAAGAGCTCTGGACAGCAGGATAGTAACAAAAACGTGGGAACCTTACATCGAGGAGCATCAAGCACCACACAGGGCATGGAAATCGGCTTTGAGGGTTTTAGTGGGTATGGGAGTTGACCGCCCCCCAGGGCGGAACAGATGATGATGAGGAAGTAACAACCCGAGCCCCACACACAGTGCGTAACGAGCATTTCCCTTAGGTGGGCCGATAATATCATCACACGAACTAGACAACCCTTTCTGGTACCTAGAAGCTAACAGATGTAGATACGTCTGGGTACCTATAGAACCACCAAAAAAAAAAAAAAAAAAAAAAAAAAAAAAAGTAAAGTTCTACTATTACTAGTTTTGATAGAATTTTTCTTTATGTTATTTGAAATATATCAAAAACTTTTACTATAGCAAAATTAACTATGCAGTTAGGAATCATTGAACTCTTCAATATCTGAATATAAAAATTGAATATCAGCTTTAGCAGTAAAAAAAATTACTTACTTCTCAATTGAAGAGAACCATGAAAAAGCTGATTATCTTTTCGAAGGTGAAAATATACATATACCAGCATTAAAAGATTTGAAACTTGAATATTCATTGGAAATAGACCGCGCTTTAACAATCATATCTTGTATATAGCAAGATCTGTAAAATCAGAAGAAAAAAGTCCTAAAAAGTTAAAAATAAGATGAAAAAGTGCATCACATCGCCAGATAAGATATCCAAGTCCTGGCTAAAAATCTTGATGCTAGTGATTTTTGCATGCTTGATCTTGAGTTTCATCATGAGAATAATTCTCAAAAGGCTGAGGACACTAGCAAGAATAGCAAGCTTGGATTTCAGAGTCAGTGTGCAAGCCTCGGCGAAAAGCTTTATCGTAATGAGTATAAAAGACTCCTCCACCTTGCAAAGGTATTGAACATTTGTATAGAAAATGATTTGAGCTTCCATCAGAAATCTGGAGAGTAATAGTATGACACATAAATTCTCCATAAGCTCGACTCCAGCGTGAAGGTATTCTTTGAAATCTTTATACTTTGAATGTTTTGGTGCAAGTATAGCAAGAGATATAGATCTAGAAACTACTGCAAAGTTATTGGAGCTGCAATTGCTTGCAAGCTAATTCACATTGCGGTGTTTAGAAGCATTAAAGTCAAAGCATTTGGTAACTAAGGTATTTAGCTAAGCTGATAAAGGAGTTGGTGATGATAAAGAGAAAGAGTAAGGCAGCTGTATTGATATAGGTGATGTCAAGGCCAGAGTCTTGTTGCCAAAATGATTGGATTGAAAGCGCAATTGAGAAGTCAAAGGATATTGAAATGGATCATCATTAAGTCAGAATATTTTTAGGAAGCTCTGAGGAGTAGAATCATATTCAGATAATTGTTTTCTTTTGTCTTTGATTGAAAAATTTGGCAAGGATCTAGTAGCAAGAGAAGTCATAGATCCAGCAGAAGTATCAAGGTGCAAAAAATTTTGAGCTTGAACTGAAAGTTGATTGAAATATACTGGAAGATTTGCAGGTGGCAAAGGATTAAGAGGAATGTTATATTTCTTAAAAGATGATTAGAAATGGACAGAAAATTTAAAAGCAATAAACAATCATACTTTTTGATAGTCTGAGGAAATATGCAAATAAAGATCTCTTACTTCACCTTGAAAATTGCATTCAGGTAAAGGGCAACAAAATTTCAAATCTGCTTCATCCATATGAATAATAAAAACTCGCCCTGTAAATAGATTAAGTAGGATTAAAAACTTTAACCAACATATTTAATGCAATTTCAGTTTTATCATTGTGTAAAGGTATATGCAAAAATAATCGCTTCTCGCTGTCAAAGAATTGAGAACAAACAGGACATATGATGCTAAAAAAGAATCAAGCCAAGTAAAAAATGAAAGAAATAGTTTTTACTGAACAATAGGAGAGACCATGAGTGTAAAAACTAAAGAGTTGTTAATATGTAACAAGCAACTGGTATAATATGACATTATTGCTAAACCTTGTAATTATTTTGAGTATTATTAATGCAGCAATACAATTTCATGCAATTTACTATACTGAAAACTCTTCTACAAATGTTTCAATGTAGTCCCAAATAGTATCTAATTCCAGTACTTCAAATAATTGTCTTAGCAAAATTAATAACCCAGTTCGAGACATTTGCAAATATTCATCAAGTGAACCATATGTTTCATCTTCATTAATTCTTGTTTTAAGCTGCCAGAACATTGTATTGAGCAAAGGGCCAAAAAATGTAGATCATTCTATTTTCAAGTTGTTTGGAGTTGTCCATGTCATGTTAAGTAATATACCAACTTCAAACTAAAAGATAAAAAAAATGAATAAAGCATAAGCAAAGCAATAGACTACCTTTCAATAAGATGCAAAATATAATTGCGAGTTGTTATTTTTTTCTGATATGCTTTTTCAAAGGCTTTTCACATTTTCTTCCACTGTGATTCTTGTTTTTGTGCTGCAGTACAAAAGTGCATTTGCTGAATTTCATCCTTGCAAAGATATTCAAATGCATGGTCCAAATATTGAGTTTTTTTTTTTGTAAGAGGCCATTCCAAGCAGTTTGAAATTTGAAGATGTGAATTGTGCAAAGAACATAGCAAACAAAAGAGACCAAGTTTTCTCCATGTAGATTTTCATGAAGAAACTGCAAGCAATTAGTTAGAACTTGTATATTTGAAGATATTAATTTTTACTTTTTCTCGCTTTAAAAGATATTGATCCATATTGTTTTCATCATCAAATAGTTTTAGACAACTCTATGATATCTGCCCATTCTCCTATATTTTTTATAGTATCTTGCAAGAGAGATTTCTAATTTGATATTAGAATTAGCAATTTATATATATAAATAATATATAAAAGCTTGCCAGAATTTCAACTGTTGTAGGAGAATATCTTAATAGCAATTGCAAGAGTGCATGATCTTCATTTTAAGCAAAACTATGTTTTTTTGTCGAATAATATTGCTACCGAGCTCTTTGACACTAAAATGCCTATCAAATCTTTCTGGCCAAATATTGAATAGTCTTTGAGTTAGACCCTGCAATTTGATTATCAGAAACTAGAAATATATATAAAAGAAAATACTTGCATTTGTATTTTCTTTACTATTATTTAATTCTTCTTCATTTCTATTTTCTTCATTCAAAGTCAGTCTTATATTGTGGATGCTTTTATTTTGAGGTATAGAAACAGGAACAAAGTTTATATCCAGCAAACTATCTGCAAATATAAATTTAAGCAAGTAGTTGAATTTAAAACAATCTTAAATTTACCTTCAATATTTCTATTATCATCTGATTGATATTCTCTATTCAAAAACTCCTCAGATACAGTTGCCAAGAAAGCTACTTGCAATTCCATCTGCTCTATAAATTTACGAGCCAGTCTAAGAGTTTATGCAAATTCCTGGCAACTAGGAGGAGTAGTAGGTGTATTCAAAGCCTCCAAAGTATCAACAGCAGTAAGAGCACTTTGCAAAGAGTTAAGAACATCTTCATGCTCTGCATACAGAGCCATAAAAATGCAGGAAGCAGAAGAATATTTAGATGAGCAGTTAAATTTGACAAAGCAAATCTTTTGCATTTTAATCATTATTTTTAATAAAAATATTCATTAATCTAAATTGAATTTTAGAAATTCATAATTGCCAATCAACTATTTATGTACAATGATACTCAACTAAAAAAATGATATAATATTCAAGTATCAACTTTGGCTTTTTTGATATGAATAGAAAAAGTTGTATCAGAGCTTGATGAATGATGCTTTCTTTTTTTAATATCAGTTGAGAAGGTATTTGGCCATAATGATATATTCTCCTCATCTACATTGTGAACAATTGTATTGTTGCGAATGTCAGTCCAGGTGTAATCTTTGATATTTGCTGGAACTAAAAACTAATGTTAGAAACTCAATAATAGATAATACAAATCATATGCCTGGAATATTGGTGGGGAGAAGTTTGGGAATATATTTTTTTACCTCTCCATGACAATCTAGTCAATTTCTTGCTCTTGCATTTGATATAATCATCAAATGCATAATGATTTCGCAGACATCTATCAAGAGCACCTTCAAACATTCCAAGAGTAATCAAGTCAATTTTACTAATGAACTGTTTGTATGCTCACAGCAAGTTAGCTTGCTGGAATGTTTGCTCTCTGAGAACAATTAACATAACAGCTTGCCAAGCAATAATTGGATGATAAATAGCTTGCAGTGCTGATTTACCTATTAATATTATATCAATTATTAAATAATTAATACTATGATTTTAAAATTTACCTGTCAATGGCTTTGATTCACTTGCAGATGAATGGTCCTCCAAAAAGAACTTGTGATTATAAAAAATCCAAAAGACTAGTCGCCGTGCTACCATCCTCATGTGCTGAGTCCTGTCAAAGTCCTGAATAGTGCCAAGATTGTGATTATACCTCCATAGTGAAAAGACATTTTGAAATTCGAAAAAAGCACATAGTGTTATGACATCTAAAAGCCCATTAAAAGTGTTGAGATCAAGAAGATGGTCTTTGATAAAAACTATACCAATAAAAGTTAATTTTTTTTTATCTGAGTTAAATATATATTTACCTGAATTATGCTTTGCTCTATCAGTAAGATATTCAAAATAAAATACCAAAAGTTGGTGAAAGATTTCTTGAGAAACCATCAGATGATCAGCATTTATGAGGCTAGAGGCCAAGAAGATAAGATATCAACCAGCCAAAGATACTTTGCTGAATTGTTGAGGTGGCATAGAAATAGCCATCAAGACATATTGTAGGCTTAGAAGTAATGACAGTATGAGGGGTATTTAGTTGCATTATTCTGTAAAATCAATTAATAATCAAGTTATTAAATAAAAAAAAATATAAGCAGCTTACAATGTTGAACCAGGTTCAAGAACAACCAACTCCAAGTTATATTCTTCCATCTCAGCATTGAACTCCTTGTAGAACAAAAAAGGATTGGAAGTTGCCTAAGATTTAGGAGTAGCAATAATCTAGATTTTTTTCTCAGTAATAGTTTTAATAAAACTGCCAAAACCATTAGTGTCAACTTGCTAGTCATAGACAGTATTGCCTATAGAAGCCAATTCCCATTGCATATCAAAGCATGGATAGTTGTGCTTCTCTTTAAAATATTCTCTGCCAAGACAAGCAGACCATGCCAATTTATCAGAAGTAAATTTTTGATGAGAATAAGGATCTTTCCCAAGAGGATTGGCAAGAGCATTGATAGCTTTTGGATCTTGTTGGAAAATAGTCTCCAGCAAGCTAGAAAAAGTGGCAATCCTTTCATGGAAATTAGCTCCTCTAGGTCTTTTCTGACACAGATAAGTCTGAATCAAATAGTAAGAAAAAAATAAACAAAGATATTGAGAATAAGTAGACTAACCATGCACATGAATGTCCTTTTCCAAAAGCCCCAGCAAAAATAGTGCTTCTGCATCAAAAGAGTATTTTTTCTGAAGTTCTCCAGAAATCATGATATGTTGATGTTGGAGATAATCCAAAACATCTTTGTGGGATAGTTGGATATGCTCTTCATATGAAAAAATCTTGATTTTGGAAGAGTTGGGATTCATTAAATGACGAGGCCCATTATTGACATAATTTTTTTCAACACTTTCTAAAAGTTGCTGAATTAAATTTATCTGGGAAGAAAACTAGAAAAAAAAAATCTTAAATATTTAAATCATAATAGATCAAATCACATACATGGAATCTTAGAGTATACTCTATTTTTTGATCAGAATTTAACCCAAAAAGAGTATATGTTTTAGTTCTAAATTCTTAAAATAATATTAGCTAGTTAAATCAAATAAATTATTAATAAAACCTTTTTGGCACTGAAAGAAGACAATCTTGGCAGATGAGGTACAACCTAATAATATATAAATAGATAAAAAAATATTAGAATAAAATGTTCTTACAAGATGATCTTTCAAGAGGTCAAATACTTTTGTTTTCTGATAGACATTGTTTTCAATCCATGTAGGATTAGTATCTGTAGCACCCTTCTTTGAAGATTTTACTGGAGCTTTTAAAAGAGATTAGTAGTTTGCATTGTTATACTAAAAATATACTGACATTTGCTATTTCTAACAAAACTATTCTGCCTGCTAGAATCAGAAGAAGCTTTTGATTTTTTAATTCCTATCAAGTAGTATAAAAAGAGCTGGCATTTACTTGGAATTTTTTTGGCAGTATAAACAACTTGTCAGGTTCCGCTGAATCGGGGGCTTTCCGGGAAAGCGACGCCCTTACAATGCGGACTTGATCTACGGATACTCGGGTGTCTGGAACTCCGGGGCTAGGACTCCGGGGTTCAAGACGAGGACAGGGTAATCCCGGGAGAGGGGACTAGAGTCCGGGGGTTTTGGATGAGAGTGGCTGGGAGGTAGAGGGGGTCGAGTCGTGAACCGGAGGTTCTAAGACGAGACCAAGTTAGTAACTTAAGAGTCGCGAAGTGCGTACCAAACTTATAGCACGCGAATACCAAGGCGTGCCAGTCGAAGCGTACCAAACGAGGCGTACCAGTCAAACAAGGGGCACGCAATATCCAAAGTAACAGTTATGCAATATCAAGACTACCGAATACAACAGGGAGCTACACTATAAGTACTACGGGGCCGGGTCTCGGGGTTCCGGGGTGTCTGGGATGGGTTCCGGGGGTTATTGAGTAGCGGCAGGGGCTGTATACCGGGATCGCGCGTGTGGGGCGCGCGATCAATTGGCGCGGATGGAGCCGTGATGCGTGATGCGTGATGGCCGGCACGAGTCGCGTGATCTGATCGTTGATCGGGGCTGGTGACGGCTGATGGCGGTCCTTGATGCGCGTGATGGCGGTGTTGGCGGTCGTGATGGCGGGGCGTGTCCTGTGGGGTCGGAGGGAGGGTCCCGGAGGGTGTTCCGGGGGTGTCCCGGGGTGGGCCCGGAGGGGAGGGGTCGTGACATCACCCCCCCTTCAGCGCCGAGACCCTCCGAGGCGCGCGTAGCGGGGGGTTCGGACCGGGGTCCAACCGTGGGATCCGGCACCTGACTTGCCACGTATCGAAAAAATTTTTTACCATCAAACTCAACCATGTCGCGTACGCCGACGCATTCCCCGACGCCCCCACAAACTAACGAGGTCGCGCCCCTCATGGCTTGGGAAGCCCGGGACGCGCGATACCGAGCCCGCCTCGACCGGGAGCGCGTGGCGGAGCTCGCCCAGCAACGTGAGTGTCTTCCCGCATCGTCCGCCTATCCCACTGACCTTCCTATTTCAGAACAACACAGCAATCCTATCGCGGGTTCCAGCCGGCGCCCGGAGCCTGCTCCCGATGCGGGTCCCAGCGTCGTCCCGGAGGCCCGCCCGAGTCGTCCCACGCCTACCTTTGCGCGGATGACAGTCCGCCCTCCCCGCCCTCAACCCCCTCCCCGCCCCAGGCTACCTGCCCCCCGCTTCCGTCGTTCTGGGATGCCGGTGGGGGCCGTATCCGAAGTCCCGGAGGGTCAGCGCGTTGCGTGGGCGGACGCGACGCAGGAGTTATTTGGGGAGGCCCTGGAGAGACCCCGGGGTCTACCCACCCACGCCTGGTGCGTGAATAATGGACCGGTGAGTGCTTCCTTACCTCGGGTCTCGTTGCTGACTTTGGCGCAGTGCCTCCACTGCGCTCGACGAATGGTCCCCTGCCTGTTCGAGGTCCCGGGCCCCTCGTCCCGCCGGGACACGTCCGTGTGTGAGGCATGCCGCCTCAACCACGAGAGGTGTTCCGTGTCGGCGCTGTGGAGGGCGCGCTGCGTCTCCCGGGAGCAGGGGTGGCCGCTGGGGGGGGTCACCCGGAGGATGGGGGTCGAGGAGCGAGATTGGGTCGCGGAGCCGGTGGGGGAGGCGACGGAGCCGGTGGGGGAGGTGGCCGCTGCGGGTCCAAGGGGGTCGGGGAGCGGGGGCGCCATTCGGGTGGGGGGCCGGGGCCGGCCCGTGGTCCTCATCACGCGCCGAGCGACCCGGGCCGGGGGGAGCCGCGAGGGGCGCGGGGGGCGCCCTGACAAGGGGAAGCGGCGGGCGTCGCCAAGCCCTTCCCCAGGGCCGTCGAAGAGGGCGCGTCTGCCCACCGAGACCCCGCCCCCGGTTTCCCCGCCACGCCTCTCCCCGGCGGTGTTTTCGCCTCTGTCAGGGCGGCCCCTGGGGGCGGACGTGGGGGTCCTGCTGGAGCACCCGGGGGAGTCCGAGGAGGCCGACGTGCAGAGGGAGCTGGAGGTGGGTCGGGAGGCACGTCGACAGCTGGAGGAGGCCCGAACCGCCCGGGGGGAGGCGGAGGCGGAGCAGGATGCGCTGCGGGTGAGGTTGGAGCAGGGAGACCCCGCCCCCGGTTTCCCCGCCACGCCTCTCCCCGGCGGTGTTTTCGCCTCTGTCGGGGCGGCCCCTGGGGGCGGATGTGGGGGTCCTGCTGGAGCACCCGGGGGAGTCCGAGGAGGCCGACGTGCGGAAGGAGCTGGAGGTGGGTCGGGAGGCACGTCGACAGCTGGAGGGGGCCCGAACCGCCCGGGGGGAGGCGGAGGCGGAGCAGGATGCGCTGCGGGTGAGGTTGGAGCAGGGAGTGGAGATCCCAGAGAGGGCCCCCTCGGGACAGGAGGTGGTGGAGGCTCTGCGCTGTGACGTGGTGGTCGCGCGCATGGCATCTCTCAGTGAGTCCCCTGTCTCCGAATTACTTCGTCTGCTAACGTCTCCAGGCTGGGCCCTCGAGCATCGCCTGCTCCTGGATGGGGTTGCCGCGGCACTGGCCTCGCTACAGGAGGGTCAGCGCCCGGAGGTGACGACCCCTGGGGTGGAGCGGGGCCTCGGCTTGCTGGCGCGGGTGGTGTCGGCCCACCGGCGGAGAAACGTGCCGGCCCCGGGCTCTTGGTTCGAGAGGGTCTTGGACGAGGGGGAGCCCCTGCCGTCCTGGGAGCAACTGGCGGAGGAGACGTTGCGGGAGCATGGCCCGGGCGGGAGGGAAGAGGGGTTCCGGGGGTGGCCTGGGGAGGGGGAAGGGAGCGAGGAGGTTCCGGGGCCCCAGCGTTAGGGGGTTCCCTTTTTTCTTGTCGTGTCGTTTTTTTGTTCTGTTCCTACACTGTAGAATTTTGTAGCTATAGAAAATGCATATACTCGGTTTCGTACTCGAAATGGTGTAAGTAAAGTGGCAGGAAAAACGAGGAAGTGTACCTTGCCCAGAATCCGGGGCGTTACTGTGAAGAAAGTACTAAAAGAGAGTAAGATCTAGAAAGGGAAAGCAGAAAATATACATGGGAGTTGAATCCCTACTGATCCCAGAGGCGGGGGTTACGCCCACTACTGCCGTCTGTGAGTCCTGCGCCCGGGAAGGTCGTTCCCCGGGTGCCGTTGTTGGTAGTTCCGGAGTTTGTCGGGGGCGCCATCGAGGTTTCGGCGCGGTTCCCAAGTGTCGTCTTCCGGGCCGTATCCCTTCCACCGTACGAGGAAGTGGGGTCGTCCACGAATGTTCCGGGAGTCGAGGATGTCTTCGACTTCGTAGTGGTACTCGTCCTCGACCTCGACCGGGGGAGGGGGCTCGGGGCGCCGTTCGGGGAAAGGATCCGGGGGGTGTCGTTCCAGGAGGCGGACGTGGAATACCGGGTGCAGACCTTTTAGTCCCGGGGGGAGCTCGATTTTGTAGGCGTGGGATGAGACCTTCTTCAATATTTTGAACGGGCCGAGACGCTTGTGATTGAGTTTTGGGGAGGGCCGGCGGGTGCGGAGGTGTCGTCGATCTAACCATACCTTTGTCCCGGGGGCCCAGTCGGGGGTGTCTTCCCGTTTCCGGTCGGCGTGTTTCACGTAGGCCCGGTTCGCGATGTCGATCTCTTCCCGGAGAAACTTGTGAAGGGATTGGAGGTCCCGGGCGACCTCGTGGGCGGCGTGCGACGGGATGTCCCGGAGCGAGAGCATCAGTCGAGGGTGGTATCCCTTGTTGGCAAAGAAGGGTGATACCCCGGTGGCAGAGTGTGGCGTGTTGTTGTAGGTGAACTCGGCCAGGGGGAGCTCGGCGCGCCAGTCGTCCTGCAAGTAGTTGACGTACAGCCGGAGGTACTGCTCGAGGGACTGGTTGACCCTTTCGGTTTGGCCGTCGGTTTCGGGGTGGTAGGCGGTAGAGAGGTTAGTTTTTACTTCAAGTGCCTTACACAGGGAAGTCCAAAACTTGGACACGAAGAGAGGGCCACGGTCGGAGACGATGTCGTCCGGGAGCCCATGTTTGGCGAAGACGTGCTCGAGGAACAGCTGGGCGAAGTCCGGGGCGGTATCCGTGGTGTGGCAGGGTAGGAAGATGCCCTGTTTGGTCAGCCTGCACACAACGACGAGAATAGCATCGAACCCTTCAGATTCCGGGAGCTCGACGATGTGGTCCAGAGATATTGAGGACCAGGGGCGTCGTCCGACCGGCAGGGGTTTCAGGAGTCCGTACGGTCGGTGTCGGGGGACCTTGGCCCGGAGGCAGGGCTCGCATGATCGAATGTAACGGGTCACGTCCTTCTTCAACCCTGGCCAAAAGTAAGTCCGGGAGATGAGCTGGAGGGTCTTACGTATTCCAGGATGTCCCCGGAGCTTGTGGTCGTGGTGTTGACGGAGGACGTCGTAGCGAAGTCGGGCGTGATCCGGGACGTAGATGCGGCCGTCCCGGAGGAGGAGTTTTTCGTCGGGGGACAGGGAGAAGGCGGGGTCCCGGTCGGTTCCATCAGGGGGGTTGCGGGGGTCGTGATCGGTGAAGTACTTGTCTCGGGGGGCGCGGCGAATCTGACTCAGGGTCCCTTCCTCGTTTAAGATCAGTATGGCATTCAGATGTTCGGGAGGGATCACCACGCGATGATTGAACGCATTGCGTTCCGCCTCGAATGACTTCTTGGGGTAGACGTCTGGTCGACGGGTGAGGGCATCGGGCTTGGCTCCGAGTCGTCCTGGGCGGTACTGGATCGTGAAGTCGTATTCCGAGAGGACCTCGGACCATCGGGCCTGTCGTCGACTAAGCTGCTTGGTCGTGGTGAAGTACTGCAGGTTGTTGTGATCCGAGTAGACCTGGATCCGGTGCCGGGCTCCCTCGAGGTAGGCTCGCCATTGCTTGAAGGCTTCGACGATGGCGAGGAGCTCCTTGTCGTAGATGTCGTAGTTGAGCTCGGCGTCGATCATGGACCGGGTGTAGAAGGCAACGGGCCGGGGTTCCCCTCCGTCAGGTTCCATCTGCGAGAGGATCCCGGCGATGGCGTAGTCGGAGGCGTCGCATTCCAGGATAATCGGGAGGGTCGGGTCGTAGTGCCGGAGTACAGGGGCGGTCGTAAAAGCCTCCTTGAGCAGGTTAAAGACACTCTGGCACTTACTGTCCCAGTTCCAGGCGACGTCCTTGCGCGTGAGCCGGTTGAGGGGTTTCGTGATACCGGAGTAGTTATCTATGAACCTCCGGTAAAAGTTAGCGAAACCCAAGAAAGACTGTACTTCCTTGATGTTCCGGGGCTGCGGCCAGTTGACGATGGCCTCGACCTTGTGGGGGTCCATGCGAACGCCATTCGGGGATACTATGACGCCAAGGTACTCAACCTCTTCCGTATGGAATGAACACTTCTCGGGCTTGGCGTGGAGGTTGTGCTCCCGGAGGCGTTCAAGGACTTGCCGGACATGCTTCTGGTGATCCTCCGGTGAGTCGGAGTAAATGAGGATGTCGTCCAGGTAGACGATCACGAAGACGTCGCTCATGTCGTGGAAGATGTCGTTCATGAAGTATTGGAACGTGGCGGGGGAGTTAGTCATTCCGAAAGGCATTACAAGGTACTCAAACAGACCATACCGCGTGCGGAACGCGGTTTTCCACTCGTGTCCCGGGGCGATGCGGACGTTGTTGTAACCGGAGCGGAGGTCGATTTTCGTGTAGACCTTGGCACTGCGAAGTCGATCGACCAGATCGCCGATGAGCGGGAGCGGGTAGCGGTTCTTCTTGGTGATCTTGTTGAGTCCCCGGTAGTCGACACAGAGTCGGAGCGAGCCGTCCTTCTTCTTGGCGAATAGAACCGGGGCCCCGGCGGCGGAGGCGGAGGGTCGGATGAATCCCTTACCGAGCATTTCGTCGAGGTAGTCCTTGAGAGCCCGGAGTTCGACCTCCGACATGTTGTAGACCTTGCCAAAAGGGGGGGTGGCTCCTTCCTCGAGGTCGATGGTGTGATCATAGGGGCGGTGAGGGGGGATCTCCTTGGCGTCTCCTTCGGAGAATACGTCAGCGAACTCGTGATACTCCGGGGGAACTACTTCTCGGAGGATTTGCTCCTCGGTTTTCTGTTCCGGGGGAATGGCGTCCCCTCGTAGGTGTTCTTCCGGGAGAGAGGGCGAGGTGTGCAGCTGAAACGTGGGAGTCCCATCCCTCATGAGGCGGGCGAAGGGGGCGGCCCCAATGATCCTGATGTCGAGTGCGCTCGGGTCGATCGGTGTTGCGGAATCATCGGCCGGAGCGGGTGTGATGCGCGTCTGAGACCGGCCGGGGTAATTCGGCCCCTTGTACTTGTTCCGAGGAATGTTTGGGGGTCGATCGGGGGCCTTGCGGTCTCGGATGGGCAGGGGTGGTGCATGCGTCGGGGGCCCGTCGATCGTCCCGGGGGTGTCGGGCGTCGGGTCGTTCCCTAGGGCCCGGAGGTGCACGGCGGTCGAGGGGTGGTCTTCGGGTCCCGGGAAGGTCATGGTGAGCGTCCTCCAATCGATGTCGGGGTTCGTGTCGCGCAGCCAGGGTAGCCCCAGCACCATCGGGGTCGATTCGTGAAGTCGCGTGACCAGGAAGTCGGAAGTGAACTCGTAGTTGTTGTCCAGGGTCACGCGTCCCGAGTGAGACCTTTGGATGGGGCCGGAGGAGGAGGGGGTGCCGTCGAGGCGCTGCAGGCGGAGGGGCTGGTCGAGGGAGTCGTGGGGGAGGTCGAGGGCGTCGCTGATGAAAACCCCGGTGGCTCCGCTGTCGATAAGGGCCGATATCGGTCCCGGGGTGCCGTCCAGCCTGGCATTGATGACGAAGGATCGGGACGAGCGGGATTGGAGTCCGGGGGGTGGTGAGGGCTCGTCCGGGGGGTCCTTCGGGGTTGGGTTTGAGGAGTGGGGGATGTCGAAGGGGAGTTGCTGGTCGTCGGGGGTCGGGTCCTGGGTCAGGCGAAGGGTGAGGTGTTTGAGGAGTGGGGGATGTCGAAGGGGAGTTGCTGGTCGTCGGGGGTCGGGTCCTGGGTCAGGCGAAGGGTGAGGTGTCGCCAATCGATGCGGGGGTTAGTGTCCCGGAGCCACGGGAGTCCTAAGACCAGGGGTGCGGAAGGGTGGAGTTTTGTGATCAACATCCGGAGGTTGTGAGTCTGTCCGTTGGCGAAGGTAACGGGTATACGCACGAAGTGGGTGATGTCCCCCGCCGTGGAGGCGTCTCCGTCGAAGAGGCAGAGTCGTACCGGGACCGGGAGTCGCTGGGCGGGTTCCGGGGCGAAGGTAGACCATGCTTCATCGATGAAGTTGTCGGTGGCGCCACTGTCGACGAGGGTGTTGAGGGGGGTTCCGGAGGGGGTGAGGCGGGTTTTGAGGAGGAGGGAGTGCGAAGAGTGGGAGGGTAGGTAAGCCGTGAGGGTGTCCTGTATGAGTGTCGTAGAGCGAAGGTGTGAGACCGGGGTGGAGAAGACGTCGGGGTCGATTCCGCGATTTAGGGCGTCTTCCGGGTCTAAATCGCCGGGTCGTTTTCCGAATACTCGTAGGTGGCGTCCTCCCCTTCGAAGGTCCAGGTGGCACGTCCCATGACCTGTCGTTTGGGGCACTCGGAGATGAAATGATCTTTCTCACCACAGAGTATGCAGACGCCCTCCCTTCTCCGTCGTTCCTGCACATCCGTCGGGACCTCGATCCAGGGTCGTCCCTTCTTTTGAAGCCGGTTGGCTCGGAGGGCCTCCTCGTCCCGTTCGTCGTTGAAGTCGAAGTCTTCGGGGTCTCCCGGGGGTTCCTCGGGGCTTGGCGCGTCGCCCGGGTCTTGGGCGGCCACGGCGGCGTTGAGCTGGGCCTGGGGGCGGGTGCCGCTGCCGGGGTTAGCGTTGGGCGGGCCGCGACTCACCGGGGGTCGGCCGCCAGGGAACGCGGGGGGACCGGGGTTTCGACCTTGGGGGTTGGGAGCTTCGCCGGAGGGCCAAGGGGGTCCTCCTCTAGGGTTCCAGGGGGGTCGGGAGTTCGAGTACTCGCTGCGGTCTTCCCAGTAACGTTGGTCGATCTGCATGACGAGGGCCTTGTATCCGTCATAGGAGGGTTGTTTCGGGGCGAGTCGGAGGACGTCCTTGATACGTTGTGGGAGGGCGCGGCGGAGGGCGTACTGGAGGGCGCTGTAATTCCAACCTGTCTCGTAAGCTTCCTTTTCAAAACGTACGATGAAGGTAGTGAAACGTTCTTCAGAGCGCATCCGGAGGTTGAAGAGGTTGTCCTCGGCCTCGGCCACGGTGTCGTATATCCCGAATTTCCCGGAGAACTCGTCGACGAAGGCTTGCCAGCGAGCGAGTGCCGGGTTGTTGGGGTCGAACTGGATGAGGGCCGTGTAGTGATCGAAGGCGATCCCCTGGAGGTACGACGCGGCAAAGGCCACCCGGGAGCTGTCAACCTGAAACGTGAGCGGCTTTGCCTGAAACGTATTAAGACACTGAGTGAGGAAGGTACGCCATTTCCGGGGGTCCCGGCCCGTGAACGCATCAGGTTTCTGAATGTCTAGACGTCCTTCGCGGGCGAGGGCGTCGCGAGCGTCGTCCGGTCCGGCAGCGTTACGGGGAGGGGGGCCAGCGTTGTAATAGTAGTAGTAATGATTACCCCCCCCCTCCTTGAGGAGGAAAAGCACCAAGGGCGGGGCCCCACCCGCCGGGAGGTCCTCCTCCGGGTGGCTCACCTGGGGGGCCACGCCCAGGAGGTCCGTTGTCCCAAGGGGGTTCGTTCCTGCCAGGAGGGGGCCCGGGTCTCCACGCAGGGAGTGGCGGAGGGGGAGGGCCTGGGGGTCGTCCTCGAGGTTCAGCTGGGGGTGGCGGAGGCGGTTGGGGAGGGTTCGGCGGTGTCGGGTCGGGCGGAGGGGGGTTAAGTGCTGGGTCGGGTGCCGGGTTGCGTGGGGGGCGTTCAATCCGGGAGGGTCGGGCTTGCATTGGGGGTCGCGGGGGGTTCCATAGGTCGAAGTGGGGTGGCGGATCGTGGCAGAAGTTGCGTTCTGGAGGGGCCGGGGCGGACGTGGTGGGCGGTGCTGGTGCCGGGGCGGGCGCGGGCGCGGGACGTTGTTCGTTGTTGTCGCGCGTGAGTTCGTCAATGTAGCATAGCGTGTCGTCCGTACTAGGGGTGTCCACCTGGGCTCTACCGGGGTTCGTCGGGGCCGGGGGTCGGGCGTTGTCTGTTCGCGGGAGGGGTTCCAGGGGTCTTTGAGGCTGTCCCCAGGTCTCGAAGGTACTAGGAACGGAGTTAGCCCTGCGGCGAGTTGACAAGCCTACCGTGCGAGCAGCGGGTTGATCGAAGAGGCCTCCCGTCGGGTTGAGGGACCGTAGTATGGCTGAGGCGTTCTGCCGTTCTTCCCGTTGCCGTTGCTCCGGAGTGGGGACCGTGGGGGTTGCCGGGACTGCTGGGGCCGGTTCCGGGGGTTCCCATCGAATGTGAATCGAGCGACCTGGGTCCGCGGGGTCGTTGAGGGGCCGAGGGGAGGGGGACGCATGGACTTCGTCGAGCAGCTGCTGTAATTCTTCCCGGAGGATCGTATTGCGCCTATACTTTACCATGGTTTGCTCCGGGAGTTCTCCTCGCGTGAGGCGATCCCCGAATTCGACCAGGCAGTGAGCCCATTCCTCCGGAGTGCCTTCGAAGTCGTCGTGCCCGAATTCCACAAGCAGCGTCCTTGTCCGTTGCGCGAAGTCCTCCGGTGAGATCCTGAGGGAGCGGAGTATCTCGTCCCGTTGCCGTTCATACTCCTCGAGGCGTTGTCGTCCCATTGGCAAGGGAGGGGTTCGAGCGGGTGGAGCGGCGGCCGGGTAATGACGAGGGGGGTAGTCGGGGTAGGGGGGTCCTCGGGGTTCTCGGGGTTGGGGGACGGGGCGCTGGTAACCGTAGTAGGGGGTGGGTGCAAAGGGGCCCTCGCTGGGGGGAATCGGGCGAGGCCCACTGGGTACAGGAGGGGTCTCCGGCAGGCCCCCGGGAATGCTCCGGTACGAGGGGACCTCCACGGGTCGTGCCATGGCTAGGTTGGGCGGAGGGGCCCAACTGGCTGAGGGCCCCAGATCATAGAGGGATGGGTCGGGGGCCCAGTGGCGGTGGAGGTACTGAGGTTCGTATGGGAGGGGTGGGTAGACAGGGCGGGGGGTCTGTGCGGAGTAGTGGTCGGGTACCGGGCGTCCGTAAGGGTCGGTCTGGTACCCGGTGGGGTAGTAAGTGTGAGTATACGTAGCCATCAAGAACGGTGTAAGGAGAGAGTCTTGATATTATGTCAGGTTCCGCTGAATCGGGGGCTTTCCGGGAAAGCGACGCCCTTACAATGCGGACTTGATCTACGGATACTCGGGTGTCTGGAACTCCGGGGCTAGGACTCCGGGGTTCAAGACGAGGACAGGGTAATCCCGGGAGAGGGGACTAGAGTCCGGGGGTTTTGGATGAGAGTGGCTGGGAGGTAGAGGGGGTCGAGTCGTGAACTGGAGGTTCTAAGACGAGACCAAGTTAGTAACTTAAGAGTCGCGAAGTGCGTACCAAACTTATAGCACGCGAATACCAAGGCGTGCCAGTCGAAGCGTACCAAACGAGGCGTACCAGTCAAACAAGGGGCACGCAATATCCAAAGTAACAGTTATGCAATATCAAGACTACCGAATACAACAGGGAGCTACACTATAAGTACTACGGGGCCGGGTCTCGGGGTTCCGGGGTGTCTGGGATGGGTTCCGGGGGTTATTGAGTAGCGGCAGGGGCTGTATACCGGGATCGCGCGTGTGGGGCGCGCGATCAATTGGCGCGGATGGAGCCGTGATGCGTGATGCGTGATGGCCGGCACGAGTCGCGTGATCTGATCGTTGATCGGGGCTGGTGACGGCTGATGGCGGTCCTTGATGCGCGTGATGGCGGTGTTGGCGGTCGTGATGGCGGGGCGTGTCCTGTGGGGTCGGAGGGAGGGTCCCGGAGGGTGTTCCGGGGGTGTCCCGGGGTGGGCCCGGAGGGGAGGGGTCGTGACACAACTGCTTCTTCTTCTGAAGATAGCATATCTTTTGCAGATGCAAGTTATTATGATGAATATATAATTATTTGATATTCTTACCATCATCAGTTTTCTCAACTTGATGAAGATGAGCAACTTTTTCTTTTTCTGAAAGTTGCATATTATCTTGAGATAAAAGTTATTATAATAAATATATAATTATTTCATGCTCTTACCATCATCAGTTTCTACAACTTGATGCCTAGCTTCTTGCACAGGATTGACATCTTCCTGCATAGAGATGACTTTCTTTGCAACATGGCCAACTTCTTCTTTTTCTGAAAGTTGCATATCATCTTTAAATAAAAGTTACTATAAATGAATATATAATTATTTGATATTCTTACCATCAGATTGTGCAACTTGCTGACCAGCTTCATCTTCACTACTGCCTTCTTCCTCTACAGGAGTAACTTCTCTGGCCTTATTTTCACTATCTTGAACAAAATCTTCCTCTTCACATTCTATATCAGATAATGAACTTAGCTGAGATCTTTCTTTTTCAGAGTGTTAATAAAAGTAATTATAATAAATATATAATTATGTGATATTCTTACTATCATGACCATCTTCCTGCTCAGCATGAACCTCACTGGTCTCATCTTCTTCATCAACAAGTTTCAAGCTAAGTGATGCATTAGTAATAGTGCAAAGCCTTCTTTTTCAAATTCCTACCTAGATAAGATCTCTTGCTGAGAAATCTGCTGCTCAACTGGAGTCTCATCTTCTTCATCAATAAGTTTCAAACTAGGTGATGCATTAGTAATAGTACAAAGCCTTCTTTTTCAGATTTCTACCTAGATGAGATATCTTGCTGAGAGATCTGTTTTTCAGCTGGAACTTCCTCCTCTGCATTGAAATCCATTTCAAAGTTGAGATCTTTTTGAGCTAATATTATTTCTTTTTTAATCTCAAGTGAGACTCTATCCTCATTGCTAGCCTGATTGCTAGCTTGAGTATCTGCAGTGTAATTTATAAAAAGACCTTTTAATACATGTAAAGCATAGCACTGACCATTGATATAATCATTAAGAGATAAATCAATAATGTTAGAAGTGGTGCATTCCAATTCAGCCTCTGCCAGGCTGAGTCTATCAATACTTGGTCCAAAGTCTATTATATTCAAATTTAGCAAATAAAAAAATAAAAATGTAATTTTACAAACCAATATTTCTTTGGAGCCAATTTTGCCCATTTTGAAGATGGGTTTCTCTAATTTCATTCAGTGTAGTCGAGAGGCAAGCTGTCAAATTTTCAGCATTTGCAATATTGAAAATGCACCTCCAAAGAATCTTCTCTGCTTCAATGATGCATGGGGGCTTTTTCCATGTACTCAGAGACTTCCAGAACTAAAAGAATTATAAATACATTTTTTTAAAAAAAGATAGGCCAATATCATTCTTACTTGAAGTAAATCTTGTTTCTTAGGATAGGACTTTAAAGTTCTGGAAAACAAAAGGCAAATTGGTGATACCAAAAGTGAAACTACAAGGGGCCCTTTAATTTCTTGAAGTACTCAAGATTTAGGGATATTCCATTTGGACCACACATTCATCTCTGCATTGGTGGCTGGGCCACTTGTATTGGAAGTAATTGTAAGTATAAAAATTCTTTGAGAAAGTAAATAATTATACCTTTCACAAAGATAATCCAGCATAGCCTGAGGATTTCCAGGCAAATCAAACTCTTCTTTGTCAAAGACATAGGAGAAGTAAAATGCTGCTCCTTGCAGATTGCTCAAAACTGTGGCTGTATGATGAGCTAGATCTTGCTGGCACATTTTAAAAAATAAGTGGCAAGTCATGCTAGAGCTAGACTGAGGTGGAGCTGCAATTTCAAGAGAACTATCTAGCAGGGAAGTAGACAAGCGGTTTCTTGTGGTAGTGAAAAAAGTTTGCCAGTCATTCAAGCGATCCAAGGGCTGCCAATTAGTTAGCAGCTGGTTTCAAAGTGTTTGAATTCTTACTAATAGTTTAGCTTGGGGGATATCTGACATTGTGTGGTGCTTGGAAGGCCTTCCATTCATAAAAAAGAGAATATCAATCATGCGATAGGCCAGAGTTTTATCAAAAACTGCATCCTCAATAGCTTTGACTGTCAGCATGTGAGAGTGGGCAGGATTGGGTTGCATCGCCTCTTTGAAAATTTTTGTCTTGTTGCTAGCAGAGGGATATAGAGTTGACTCTAATTGAACAACTTTTTTTGTGAAGTCCTAAAAATGTATGAGAAAATATCTCAATCTACTGCTAGTATATTGTTACCAGGGCCCGGGGTTGCTCACTGCCTAGTGACTCCAAGCAGAGCTGTAACCCAACATCATAGACATCCGTTGCCCAAGGCAACCCTAGAAAAGCTTTTTCATTTTGAGGATTCAAGCCATGCAAATCCAGTTCCATGATGGTTTTGAACTGTGAGAGTGCAGTAAACAAAGGTAAAATTTTAGCCTAAGAAGTTGCCTGACTAAGCACCAGGTGCACCTTGAGAATAAGCCTTGAAATTAACAAAGGTCGCATTTATTATACAAGCGTATGGAAATACATTAAAAGAGTCTCACATCCCCACCTTCCTCTCGGTGAACTTGACATTATACGAGCGCACGGAAA
This sequence comes from Macrolepiota albuminosa, assembly GCA_027475525.1. Taxonomy (NCBI): domain Eukaryota; kingdom Fungi; phylum Basidiomycota; class Agaricomycetes; order Agaricales; family Agaricaceae; genus Macrolepiota; species Macrolepiota albuminosa. The sequence goes on along the minus strand of JAMWFC010000046.1, from coordinate 53,490 downwards.
ATACATAAAAAAAAGTCTTGCATCCCCACCCTCGCCTCGGTGACCTCAACGTTATACAAGCGTATAAAAAATACATTAAAAAAAAGTCTCGCATCCCCACCCTCACAATTTCACCTCTGGAAAATGATATTCTAGCCGCGGCTGGCTTGAATGATGGTTGAGACCTGGTTCAGTGAGCACAATGTCAGACGCACCGCACGCAGCGTCCGCAGCATCCTCGGCGGCAATATCCACGTTCACACAGGGCAGCGCAGGTGCGCCAGTGGCACCATCACCAGTCTCCTTGCCGGTGGCCAGCAGTAACCTTCTTCACTGAGCACGATAGCATTGTCAATAGCCTGCTTTGTGTCATCACGCGGCGGAGACAGCCTCTAGTCCTTGGTTGGCACCAGCGGCAGGTGGGACCTAGGTCACTTGCATACATGTGACGTACAGTGTCAGAGCCAGCTGCATTATGAAAAATGGGGCACTTACATTGATTTTTCACCTGCCATCCTATGTTCCAGAAAGAAAAGAAGAGGAGAGGAATAGAAAAAGAGTCAGAAAGCGGTGTGTGGTGAAGGAAAGTATCTTTAACGAACTGGAGGAGTTCTTCCATGAAATTGTCAGATGGCACGAGAAGGCGGCGAAGAAGGGCGTGGCTGGCCTTTAACTCGCCCGGCCAGAAGCGTGCAGCAGCGCCTGGATGGAATTCGCGATGCAGCAGACGACGGGAATGGCACCTGAAACGGTTCATTTATCCCAGAAAGAAATGGGTACTGGCCTTGCATGCAAGAGCGTGCAGACTGCACATCGCAAACTCGAGCTTCAATTTCGTCTGCCTTGTTCTGTGGGCAGAGTTCAATGATCCATGCCCGTCTGCCCTTGGTTCTACGGGGTTGAATGGCTTGAAATCAAGGAGCTTGATGCCGGCGCGCACATGAGAGGGGGGATAAGAATGTTGTCAAGGCCACGGTGGTAGCTGCAGCGGAAGCCTGCGCAGAGCCAGAAAGATGTCAGCAATGACAAATATACCGGCATAGAAATCACCTTCAACAAGCTCCTGTCTCAGAATTTATCGTCACATAGTGGGGTCTCTGAACTGAATAACAAGAGCTTCAACAAAAAGGATAAGTATAATCAAGGAGAGCCCAGCCCTGACATCTCGGGCAGAGTCGTACCTTTGGCTTACATCAGCCACGTGGGAGCGTGTGAGCATGGCATGGCATGCTGGGTGGATTGGATATCTACCTGCTTACATCAGCCGATGTGAGCGTGTGAGCACGGCATGGCATGCTGGGTGGATTGGATATCCACCTGCTGACATCAGCAAGCGTGAGCATGTGAGCATGGCATGGTGTGCCGGGTGCAAGCGTGCGAACCCTATATTATCAGCCACCAGTGAAATTCAGAGGAACCTATTATATTATTCACGGATATGGAAAACCACCGCCAAATCAATGAGATCAACAACTCAAAATCTGGACCATCGTACCGTGCGCAATTAACCCCAGCAAAATAGCCCTCAAAACGTCTGCAGAAACTCCAGCGCTGGGGCCCTTGGCACCAAAGCCATCAACGTCCAGCCATCTCAAAATCAGCCCCAGCACAAATGGCCCATGTCTTTGATGCGACTCGCCTTCACCAATTCCTGACTTGCTTACGTCTCCGTCCATTCCATATATAGTCACCCAATATTGAACTGGTCCTGGTACCGTAGGATACCTTAAACTTAGGCAGCGAATACAATTTTTTTTGGGTTCACGGACATACATATTTTTGATTAAAAGTCTGCGCGCGGCATTGATTCCTGCGGGTCTCACGGCCAATCCACCTTAGGTGGTCGCGATATTGATGGTTTTGGCTTAGGATACGTGGCCGACTAAGGCGCTGGTAAAGTTCAGATTCTTTTCTTTCATAATTGTTGGAGTTAAGATCATGTCAAGGTTGCCGCCATCATGCTATTCAACACTATCCACCAGATATTGATATCCCATACAGGTGACTATTATACTCTTCTGTGGTTCCTGACTGTTCCTTTGCAGTCTACATGTACTTGGTAAAAAACTACAATAATCCGCCGCTTCTTGCCAACCTCGTCTGGTCAGCATCGCTTTCAATTTCCCTTGCAACCACAATGGGCAGAGGTATGCAATTTGTCCGAGGGGAGGTGAGCAGGTTGACTGCGAGGGTGGGGAATGCGGATCATCATTGAGTGAAATAGTCAATTTTGCGCAAGTTATCGTTAACGAGCCTACAGTTCCAGAAACTATCAGCATGGATCATCATTGAGTGAAATAGTCAATTTTGCGCAAGTTATCGTTAACGAGCCTACAGTTCCAGAAACTATCAGCATACTTCGCGGTATTCGTGAAAAGTACAAAGTTCATCATGGTGTGCTCATCCTTGACAGTTCTCTTATATCTGCCGCGCAACTTGCGCATTGTTATTTGACGTCCAGACGACTCCCAGATTCAGCAATAGACCTTGTTGATGAGGCATGTGCCAGGTCGGTACCATGATTTAAATTCTCTGTCGTTTGATACTAACGTAGTTGTAGTGTTGGTGTAGCACAAGAGACGGAACTCCAGGAGATAGATACATTGTAACGGCGAAAGCTAGAACTAGAGGTTGAAATTCATGCTCTAGGACAAGAGAAGGATGCGGCTAGTAAGGAGCGCTTGCAATCTGCTTGAAAAGCCATATCGGAAGTTGAGGAGAAACTCCAACCTCTGAGGGCCACTTATGAGAACGAGAAGAAGCGAGGTGATGACATTATTGAGCTCAGGAGGAAAATCCAAGATTTGAAGGTTAAATTTGAAGTCGCCAAATGGAGGTAAGTTATCATCTTTTATTTTACTTACTTAGACTCATTTCTTTGTGAATTAGACGTGATCTTGAAACTGCCTCTGATCTAAAATACTACGTGATTCCTGATCTTCAATCCAGTATGGAAAAATTGGAGGCTAAGAAAGCTGAAGAGGATGCTGCGGCTGGCAGTGTGACTGATTTGCAACTGCAATGAGCAATAGAGCTGTTGCAAGATGTCCTGTACTGTGATACTCGTACACATCAGGTGAGAGTTCTAAAGTGATGTCCCATTCTTGAGGAAGGATATCAGATATGACCCGCATCCGAGTGATTTATGGGTATGCCACAGGCTGCGCAAGGTCTTTGCGGGAATAAAGAAGAGGATCACACATGCATGACAGAACAAAGAAGAAGTTGGTGACGGGAACCTCAGCATTCAGAAGGGGATGGACTTGAAGTGGTAAATTATATGCGTTTAGAGCGGGGATGGAGCACCGATCTGGACCTGGTGAGGGATTCAAAGAGGGTGGTCATGAGTGCGGGGAGCTGGGAATGAAAGATGCTGCAGAGCGCGGTGTATGGGTTTAGGGACTTTGGAACTGGGGCGTGCAGGAACCAGGAGTGGTGGGTTTGTAAACGAAAAAAAGTCACGCACCAGCTGAGAGTGTGCGAACATGGCTTGAGGTGCCAGGTGGATTTGATATCCATCTGCTAAGAGGCAAAGATATTTTTACATAGTATTATAGTTGTAACCACGACGTTAAAAGTAATCTAAATCAGGCAAGAACCTTTTTAGCATCAATAACACACACTACAAATCCAGGTAGTCATGATTCCATGGAGCTTGAGCCTTCTCTCATCGAGGAACTGGACTCTTTATGTCCTGACTTCAAGTTTGCACCAGAGTTCCAAGTTTTTAAGAAAATATAAATAAAAATGGCGCATAGTATGTAGATATTGCAAAAAGAAAAAAATTCAATATAAAAAAATATCAACTTGTTCTAAATCATATCTTCATCAAACTCTAAATTATGCTGCTTTGCATATAATTTCCATGAACTAAGCAAATGAGGTGAAGTAACAAATGAAAGTCCTTGCTGAGCAAATTTTGGATTAGTTTCTGAAGGATAAAAATCTGGAAGGCTTGTTTCATGCGGTTGAAGTGGTTTCCATACAGTTAGAGTATTGGGAGCTGAGTGCATTCTAATTCCATACTGGGCAAAATAGAAATGTCCACCAGCATTGAAATTCATAGTGTGGGTTACTGTCCAAGCAATAGCAAATTTATGAGGCTGGTATTCATGGTGAATTGCTCTGAATTAATTTTAGCTTTTATACAAGTACAAAATTATTATACAACTAACCTAGAGTAGTTGACACCCATTACATCTGCAGGAGGTGCTAGGTCCATGTTTTTAAAGGTGAATTTGAAATCACCTGCTTGCACACTGAATTTTCCTCTAGTTAGACTAGGAAGATGCTGAATAGTATCCAGTGGCCAGGAGGTAGTCTGAGTAGGCTTGATGTGATTATTTTCAGCTTCTTTTTGCCTAAGTGCCTGGCCATTGATTGAAGAGTTAAAGGAAGATGCTTCTCCTTGCTCAGAAAGCAAAGCAGCATCACAAGTCATCTGCTTGTTTCCATCCATTCCTTTTAGTTTTGCAGCTGCTAGAAAGGTGGTAAAATCTTCAATGACTTCTTTTGGCAGCCTAGATTTTGCCATATTCCATAAAATTGCAAACAATGAGCTTGCTTCTACATCTATTTTTGCTCCTTCTTACCTTACTTCTTGTTTCTGGGATAACAAATTTCTAACCCAATGAAACTCGGTCTTGCTTCTAGAGCCAGCTAAATATCCTATTTGAATGAGCTTTCCTAGATCTTCTTTCTATATTGCAACAATTAATTAATCTAGTTTTCAAAGTAAATCAACTTACTCTTATATTTACTCTTTGCTCTACTGCCCTCTGCACTACTGAATCTGCCCATTCTACCAAATCTGCTGAAAGGCATATGTTTCACAAAACAATGCCAATCAAATGACCATTTTCATCTTTGAAAATGCAGCTCATATCTTCAGCTACATCGAACTTTTTCCTTTTGTCTGGCTGATAACCATTATTGAAGTGATCTCGCCAGTTAGCTGCAATGCTTTCTGATTTTGCAATGCAGTGTCCATAAGGAGGATAACATTCTTCCAGTTTTTGCACTTGTATCACAGGAAGTGCTCTGATAAAAGCTTTTCTTTGTTCTTCTTTCCAGTTGATACCTGTTTCTTTGATAAAAGATTTTTTTGCTTGTCTAAATTTTTTAATGGTTAGTGGATACTTGGTAAAATCCTTTTTGCTTGCCTGAATTGTTCAATAAATTCTTTTCTGCATGCAAGTGCCTCCAAGATTCTTTTATCAACATTGACTTGGTTTTCACACCATTCAGCAAAAGTTTTCAGACTTTTAATTGCCTCCAACTCCATGATTATCCCTTGCTGTGCTGCTAGCTCATGCAGCTGATTTGAACAATTATCTCCATTATTGGTGGCAAAATAGGAGAGAGCAGTCCAGTTTTCTGCCACTGATTATAAGATGACTGATATGTTATCAGAAGTTAGCACATAAAAAGCCATAAGTGGTGTGTAGTATAAGGCTAGAAAGCTGCTGCAAAGGTTTTTAAAAAAGAAAAGCTTACTTTTGAAAAAAAAAGTATTACTTGCTTAGTCAACTTTCTCACTTTCATTTTACTTTTGATAAAGTTTTAATTTGATCAAAGAAAAAGTTTAATTGCAAGTATGAATGTGAGAAATGTGAATCAAGTGATGTATAGTACTATATTCAATATTGATTACATTGACTTTTTTCTTTCTGAATTTATCATCCTAGTATTCTCTTAAGTAAGCTAAATTAGTTTAATTATACTGACACTCACAATGTGAGTGCTGCATTGATTTTTTTTCTTTATTGCTATTGTGCAAGCTATATTCTACCTTAGCTAAGCTATTTGGCTTTCAAGTAAAATACTGATTAGATTCACTTGCTACTTTAACTATAACTTATATAAAATAATATCTAGTCTTTGCCAGACTTATAGTCAACAAGAGTTAAAATATATCACAGAATCTTTTGCCCTCTATCCTTTTTTTCTAGTTAATTTGCTTTTTGTATCACAAGTAGTATGTGTAAGAGCATATGACATTGCCAAGTTTCCTGTATAAATAATTCAAATATGATTTTGTAAACAATTTGCTATATAGCATAGTAGTATTACTACATATAAGCACTGCACCAGCATTAAAAAGCTTTTGAGCACTAACTTTCTGAGCTTATTTTATTTTTTGTCATATTCTGCTATTATGCAGATGCATTGCTAGTTACATTGTGAAGAGTAAAAATAAAAGAGTGTTGATATGACTTGTAATTCATCTGTCAGGGGACCCCTCATTCCTTTCTTCTTTCACTCCTTATTTCTTCACTCTCCTTTCATTCACTTCCTTATTTCTTCTACCATTCTCTCATTTTGCTGTTACTACTTCTTCAACACTATCTGTTGGTACTATTCTCAACCTTTGAGGTGCTCTGGTTCTTTAGCTATCACTCAGACAAGTGTGGGCCCTTCAGCACCGCTCCAGGCTGCTTAGATAAGCCGGAGTTTGCCTTTCTGACTTCTAAAGTCCGGAGTTTTCCTCCCTTGTTTGCACACTTGTTTGGTTAGTCAATTTTCGAGTTTTTAAGGTTTTGTTGTACTGTACAGTTGTTTCCCACGCTTCAGAGGCCCCAGAAGCGTCCAACCTGGCATAGGGAATCCCCAGACTTGTTCTCTTTGGATCTCCCTCTGCCAGGTGAGTAGCTACCTTAATATTGTCAGTATATATTCTAATACACTTTGGATCTCCCTCTGCCAGCTGTGTGACTGAGCCACAGCCTCTAGAGGTCGCCCTTACATCATCCCCACCAATTTTAAACCAGTCATCCATCTCAGTCCAAAGTCTCTCCCTCTTTGCCTTCCAGACAGCTCTTCTTGCATCTATGCAGACATGACACATCCCTTCATTTGACTATGGTGCATATATAAGTGCTAGTAATCCACACACTGGATTACAAAGATATTGCTCCAGCATTTCTGACTTGTGCACGAGTTTTATATATGCTAGTTCTAGTTTGCCTGCATTGATAGATATGCAAGATGTTGTAACCTTGATTTGGGCTCTGGTTTCATAAGTTCTAATTTCTGAATCAGCATCAGCTATTTGTAAGGGCGACCTCTAGAGGCTGTGGCTCAGTCACACAGCTGGCAGAGGGAGATCCAAAGTGTATTAGAATATATACTAACAATATCAAGGTAGCTACTCACCTGGCAGAGGGAGATCTAAAGAGAACAAGTCTGGGGATTCCCTATGCCAGGTTGGACGCTTCTGGGGCCTCTGAAGCATGGGAAACAACTGTACAGTACAACAAAACCTTAAAAACTCGAAAATTGACTAACCAAACAAGTGTGCAAACAAGGGAGGAAAACTCCGGACTTTAGAAGTCAGAAAGGCAAACTCCGGCTTATCTAAGCAGCCTGGAGCGGTGCTGAAGGGCCCACACTTGTCTGAGTGATAGCTAAAGAACCAGAGCACCTCAAAGGTTGAGAATAGTACCAACAGATAGTGTTGAAGAAGTAGTAACAGCAAAATGAGAGAATGGTAGAAGAAATAAGGAAGTGAATGAAAGGAGAGTGAAGAAATAAGAAGTGAAAGAAGAAAGGAATGAGGGGTCCCCTGACACTATTTAAGAGAAGAATGCTTCAAACTGCGTATTTTCACAAATTGTTGGTAAAGCTGCAATTGCCACCCATCTTTCCACAAACTTGTTTCTAGCTGACAGAATCATCACTAGATCATCTAATAAGAGGCTTTCATTTTGAATGTCTTTATTTATTGTATTTTTAGTTAGGGCACCTCGCACAAGTTTGTAGAATGCTGGTTTTATAATGCTATTCAAGTTAGGATGATGTGCCACATATTGGCGAGCTGTAAAAATTGTCTCAACAATATATGGTTGATGGGCAAGTTTGACATTGTGCAATTTAGATGACCACATTGCTGCAATGTAATTTGCTGCCCATGCTGCTGCACCTTCAAATTAAAGAGTAGTTGCTACCTGCAAGATAGCAGTAACATCAGTTAATGGTGGTGGTTCCTTTTTAAATGTTCTATAAACCAGTTAGTTTCCTTCTTTAAAAATGCAGGTAATACATAATACTTGCATAAACCTTTCCTGAGAATTGAGCAGTATTTCAAAGTCTTGAGCAAATACTCCAGTTTCATCCAAATCAAGTATTTCTGTGTCTGAATTTTTGTTGTTGAATGCATCCCTGAACCATCTACTTGCTTTTTTCAATCTAGCTGCAGTGAGTTTAAACTCAGTGTCCTGAATTTGAATAATAACTGTTTGGGTATCATCCCAATGCCTTGACCACTTGTAATGTTCTGTGGATTGGTCAGATAGTGGATCAGAATAAGTTGAAAAGGTACTTTGAGAAGTGCCAGGTTGGTTGATCATTTGTATTGAAGGTAATTTGTGTTCTGGAGTAGACAATAAAATGTCATTGTCCTTGTACAATGCTGCTTTAGATGGAGTATTTGTGCTAGGAGTAGATGTTGGCTTGTCCTTAATAGTTTTTGTTGCTGATGAGTTTTGTGATTGATGCATATCATGGTGGACCTACTATTGATGCTGAAGGTTGTGTGGCATCTGAACCCTTCATGGAAAATAGTTGTTTTGTTTGAGTTCCAGAGGCCTTGGCTGTGTTTGCTGGGAACAAATGTTAAGAGTGCATAGATTGTGGTTCATTTTTGGAATCCTCATCTGGTGGCACACTGTTTTCTTTTAAATCTGGTGGCACATTCTCTTTTTTCAAATCTAGTGGCACACTCTCCTTCTTCAACTTTAGTGACACATTCTCCTCTTTTAACTCTGGTAACAGGCTCTCCTCTTTCCATTCTGGTGACAAGCTCTCCTCTTTTAGCATTGGGTGATTCCAAGCTTCTTGATACTGGTCCATTTGAAGTGATATATCTCAGAAGAGAAGAACAAGTTCAAGAAAAGCAGTAATTAATGTTGATGAGTGTGTGAAGTCAGAGATACTGGCATCTAATACTCATGAGTAATCTACTCATATCTTTGCAGCTGATAGATATTTCACATGACATGTTGATGACGCCCAAAGTTTGGTCAGTAACAAATATAACTATAGTGTTACTGTACCAAAAGCTTGCATTGGGCACACTATAAGTGATGTGAGGAGTCCCGGGCAGGTCCCAGAGAACATGCCTGTGAAAATGAGGAAAAGTCGGTAAGGGGGTCGGCAAGTGTAAAGTGCTAAGGTAAAGCGTCTATGAAGAAGCGGTAAGTGAACACGGCAATGTTAGCGGCAAGAACACAGTATGCTTAGTGAGGTCTAAGCGTCAATAATGCCTGCCGTAGCTGTAAGGGCGACCTCTAGAGGCTGTGGCTCAGTCACACAGCTGGCAGAGGGAGATCCAAAGTGTATTAGAATATATACTGACAATATCAAGGTAGCTACTCACCTGACAGAGGAAGATCCAAAGAGAACAAGTCTAGGGATTCCCTATGCCAGGTTGGATGCTTCTGGGGCCTCTGAAGCATGGGAAACAACTGTACAGTACAACAAAACCTTAAAAACTCGAAAATTGCCTACACAGACACTTGTACAAATAAGGGGCAAACTCTGGCAAACTCTGGCTTATATAAGCGGTCTGGAAGCGGTGCTGAGTGGGCCCACACTTGTCTGAATGGTGGCTAAAGAACCAGAGCATCTCAAGGGCTGAGAGTGGTACTGACAGATAGTGTTGAAAGAATAGAAACAGTAAAATGAAATAATGTCAGAAGAAATAAGAGAATGAATGGAAGGAGAGTGAAGAGATAAGGAGTGAGAAAAGGAAGAAATGAGGAGTCCCCTGACAT
>JAMWFC010000046.1:0-43638 GCA_027475525.1 Macrolepiota albuminosa | reverse complement strand
TGAGTCTTTTTATTTTTTCTTTTCTCTTTTGGCAATTGCGCGGACCTTGGCGACGATGTCATCTATGCCGGCATAGTCGCATTGAATGGAGATAAAGTACATAAAATCGCCACCCTGTATGTGGAATCTTGGGGATACTATCCCCTTACCACGAGAACGTCTATGAAATAAGTCATTTGCTGGCGCTGAGGAAGTCGGAAGCGAAGGTTCAGATTTTCATCACTTAAAGCCCAACGATATCCACGTAGCCACAAATTTTGGAAACGACGTACAGAAATCAAAAACTCTCTCCTCGGTCAGTTTTTGAAATTCGGGACTGAAAAGTGTTGTATCGGACCACGGTCGCGAGTACTTGAGCGGGACGGAGGCGGAAAGACTAGTCAAACCATCTAAATCTTCCATATCCGTCCTCTGACGTTGCCACTGCAGGGGATCCTTTGATCAACAGTGATAATCCCAAGCCTGTAGTTTCTGGAGCAAAAGGAGGGAGAATGGAATGAGAGGCAGGCCTTCGTCCCAATAGATCATTGATGGTGGTAGGTTGGGAAGATTCATCGCTCCAGGAAGTAAAAGGTCGACTTTACATGCATTCTTGGTGGTTTGAACAGAACTATGGCTGAGTCGATACCATAGGATGTGATAAGTAGTCGGCGCCCGCTGCTTGGAAACCTTGTGTTTGCCCCGTGAGCGCTTTTTCTGGGGCGTATTGTGGCTCGAGCTGCGGGGGCTGCGGTGGTTGATGGGGCTGCTGGGTGTCTCGTTTGCTGTGACTGCTGGCTGCGAAGGCGGCGTTGAAGATTTGGAACGTCGGGAACTAGAGACACTGGGATCATATGATGAAAGGCTAGAGCTGCTCCTGTGAATAGGTACGCACATACGTGTTACTCGAGACAAAGCTTCATTGTGGCCCCTGCATGGTGCTGTGGCCGACAAAGCACGGTGTGGCCGCCCTGTGAGACGCGATCACGGCATTTCCATTCCCAACACACAATCATGGCATGCATAAGCCAACGAGTCAATAAGCAGTCCATCCAAGAGCTAGTTCGAGTATAGTAGACCAGGGTGCTGTCTGCAACAAGATGAGAGATGCATAAAGCAGCTGCACATAATGCTTAGAAATTTATTTGAATCACAAGCAGAAACGAAGCAACTCACAACGACTACATTTCCATGTAGAAAACACGGCATATGGGATCAGATGCCAGATGCTCCAATGACGACACAAAGGACCAGCACTCCCTGCACGACTGCGCCTAGAATCCGACACGGTCAAGGAATCCGTACTCAGTGGACGGAAGATGCTCTGGCATCAGTCGCAAGCCTTCAGTCTTCTTGCATAAAGGGCAGGCTGCAGTGAGCCCAGTGCAGCCTTCAATGCAGGGGAATAACGGCAGGTCAAGAGATTGTTGATGATTCGGCAACGATCAAACAAGGTGTAAGTGTAACAATAGCCCACCCAGGTTGGCAAGGACCCCATCAGCATGAAATGAACGGGCCGAACGGGTAATCTGCTACCGGTCGACCTAAAACAGACCTGACCCTGGAGGACAACGGTAGACATGTCATCAAATTCGAGTCGAAGCCATGTCGTCTCTCAGCAGCAGTACGTCGTCCCCGCCCCCAGTCCGCGCCGACTCTCCGGTCCTGGGGTTCGACGGCATCCACTCGGACGACCCTCTGTGCTATCCCTCGCCCAACTATCCCCGTGACCTCAGTCTAGTGCATCCCCGCAACGCCGTCTACCTCGACGACGACGCCAGTTCTTTCGCCTCCAATGCCGCGTTTGACTACGTCCGCGCCTTCTACCAGCCCCTCCCCGAGCCCACCTCTTCCCTCCTCCCGCCGTCGTCCCCGCCCCCGTCTCCAGCGCGTCCCTCGCGCCGCAAACGCCGCAATCACCTTAAGTCCCTCTTCTCCCGCCTTTTCGCCCTCGCGTCCAGCACGCCCCCACCAGCCAAGCCACGCGAGATGAAAAAGGCCTACCTCGAGCGCGACGACCCCCCCATTGCCCTCGACCTCCGCAAATGCACACACGCATCCCACCTGTCGTCGTCGTCCACATGCACGTTCTACACGTGTTACTCCCGCACACAGACGCCCCGACCCCCCGCCTCCCCAAAATCCCAGTCCCACACGCCCACGCCAGACCTCGCGCCTCACATCGACTACCCCGACACCCCGCTCGACCCAGACCTCGGCGACCTCACATGCCACACGCCCCCCGCCAGTCCCACCCCGTCCTTTGAGCCCGAGTCCCGCCGTGCCCGTATCAAGCGCCGTCTCCTCCAGCAGCAGAGCATGGCCACGCTCAACTCGGCGTCCACCAGCTCCTTCAACACTGACCCCGGCTCGCCCTACTGGTCCTACTCTCATTCGTCTTTTTCGCTCTCCCCACCCCAATCTCCCGCAGCATTCCCTCCTTCCCTCTCCACTGCAGCATTCCCCACCTCCCCCTCCTTCTTGTCTCTCCCAGACAACAACAACACCCCACCACCAAAACAAAAGCAACCACTTGTAATCAATGCACTCTCCTTCTCCTTCCGCTCCCGCTCCCGTGCCACTTCCCTCCTTCCCTCCCCCATCATCGTCCCTACCCCTGCCTCGGTCCCTACACCGACACCGACGCCCACCCCTATGCCCACCTGCAACTCGAAATCCCTCACTATCTGCCTATATGGGTCTAACCACCGCCCCGTCAATGTCATTCTCCCACCGAGCCCTCGCGTACCACCGCCCGTCCCTCCAAAAGATCCCGTCGCATGGCCCCGCTGCTACCCGTCCCCGTCCCCTGCTGACCATGACCATGACGAGTACCCCAGAACTACGGACAGCGGCTGCGTCGTGCATGTAGGCCGAGCGTTCTGAATCTGGGTCAGTCCCTTTTGTTTTTTTTTTCATGCTTTGATGGGGCTGATACTCACGTACATAGGTCCTCTGGATGTCAGAAAACCCAACAATAAATTTTTCGACTCTCGTGTTTATTCTTATCTGTGATATATTATTCATTGTAGAACTTTTTCTCTCTCTTTTTTGTTGCTGTTTTTCGTGTTTATGTTATGTGTTTACGTTACTCCTGTTATAAGCTTTTTCTTTTTTTTTTTTGCTCGGGGCCGGCTGGCCCAGCTTTCTTGTTCGTACCCCCTCCTGTTTTTGCTTTTGCAATCTTGTCGCTGCCGTCGCCCGCTAGCTCGCTGTCCTGTCCTGTCCTAACCTAACCTAGTTGCCCATTCCTCATCACCAGCACCAGCACCACCTGCACACACACACTGTACAACTCCCCACACTCGTTTGTCCACGGTTCATTCACGCTCCTTACGCTCTCTCTTTCTCTTTCTATTCCTCTTTGAATATCTTGCTCGCTTGCTCGCTCGCACACGCACGCACACACACATGCTCTTTTGTTATACAGGTGGATCTGGACGTTTGGTGTTCTTGTTCTTGTTCTTGTTTCTGTTTCTGGTCCTTTGTCATGTTCATGTTCATGTTCTTTCTTGTTGTTATTTTTTTTTGTCCTTTCACGTAATGGGTGACACGTCGTTCGCTCGCGCGTTTTCTTGCTGTGTTTGTTTTTATACATTGTACGTACGTACTCCCCATGCGTGTGCTTTTTTGTCGGTGGAAGGGTGGGGTGGTGAAGGAAAGGAAAGGAAAGGGAAAGGGAAAGAAAAAGAAAATGGGAAAGGGAAAAGGAAAAGTAAAAGGGGATGTACATGTTTTTTTTTATTCTTGTACCAATGACCTCGCTCAGGTTTGGAGTCTTTACCAGGTAAGTCGGAGTACTATCGAGAGTGCTACGCCTGTCTCGACTCCGACGTGTATATATATATATATGTATATAAGTAATATAAGCAGTTCTTCTTGGGAGAGGTGTGGTGGGTAAGTATGAAATATATTTCAACCTACAATCGGGTCATCAAGGGTGACACTCCCCTCAAACGTAGCAACTCACCTATGTTGGAATAACAAGGACATCTTGAGCGCGCCATATGCATGCTACTTCTACTTGATCACAATTCACCCTTGCTAATATCACATTTTTCACCCTTGCTGATATCACATCTTATTATCACCATCATTATGAGACGGACGAAGGACTGGCCACCTTGTATACTTGCACCTGTTGAGCACCCTCAGTCATTTATAATACAGACTGGGGGTGAGTTATATCTTAAATACGGACTCTACATATTGATGTTGACTACCTACCATTAGATTGACACTAACGGTGTCTGTATTCTATTAGGTGTTATGGTCCAGATTCTAACAACCTAATACCACTCAATTTGGCTCCATACCACTTACCACTGGAAAAGCAAAACTTGTTCCAGCTCATGCCATAAGATAATAGAGGCCATTAGCCTCAGGATTCTGCAGGAGAGTACTTGCCTCATTCCTTGAAGAAGGAATTGAGCCTTTCCACCATTAGATCTGGGAATATTTGAACCCCTAGGCTCATAGGGATGATCCCAGTGGCTTCCTTGGAGTGCCTTTTTATGTCACGCTCCAATTCAGCAGCCTCGTTCTTCTGCTTCTTCTGCTTCTTGATGTTATGTGCAATGTGCACTCCCTGCTCATGCTTTGACTCCTTCTTGTTGGGAGTAGCCTCATCCAAACTGATGTATGCAGCATCTTCATCCTCACTATCCCCTTAAGGATAGGCCATCATCAACTTTCCAGGCCCCATGGGTACCTCTAGGGGCACCACATTGTTTGCTTCCTGCTCAGTGCAGGGATTGGCCTCCAGCCACTTCTCCAAGTAGGTATCCACTGGAGGTTCAAACTCCATAGGTGGCTGAAACCATATAACTACTTCTGGAGCCCCTTTGGACACATCCGCTGGAAAGGTGGAAAGTACAATGACCTGTGCAAAGAGATAAAGAGGAAGTTGGAAGCAGGAGTTTATGAGAGGTCAAACTCCTCATATAGGATGACAATGGTTTGCTGTTCTGAAGAAGAATGGGAAAAGTCTAAGGCTTGTGCACAGTTTAGAACCTCTAAACAAAGTCACTATAGCTCATTCTGGAGTACCTCCTGCTACAAAAGAACTGGCCAACCACTTTGCTAAAACTATGTTGGATATGATGAAAGGACTCTGGACCCCAAGTCTAGAGACTATACCACCTTTCAGACACCTTATGGAGCCCTTGAATTAGCAACATTGCCAATAAGATGGACTAATTCAGTTCTCATCTTTCATGATGATGTTATTTATATCTTGCAGAATGAGATACCTCATGTCACTTGGCCTTATATTGATGATGTTCCAATAAGAGGACCAGAGGCTAGATATGAGTTGAAAAGAGGAGAATATGAGACTATTGCAGAGAATAAAGAGATTAGGCACTTTGTATGGGAGCACCTGAACAATGTCAATAAAGTTGTTCAGTGCATCAAGTATGCTGGAGGAACCTTTTCAGAGACTAAATCTGTGCTATGTGCAGATGAAATCACTATAGTAGGTCACTTGTGTTCCTATCAGGAGCGCAGGCTAAAGACAAAGAGATATGCAGCGGTCATGAGTTGAGAAGACTGCTGCAATGTCTCTGTGGTACCTTTAGGATGTTTATTCAAGACTATGCCAAGATCTCAGAGCCTATTAATAGGCTGACTAAAGATGATGTGGCTTTTGTCTGAGAGGAAGAACAGAAGGAGATGAAGAGGAGGTTAGCAAGTTGTGCTGAAGAGGCTGTCATCTTAGCAGTAGACACTTCTTGGATGGCTGTTGGATTTGGAATCTTCCAAGAAGACAGCACAAATTTAAAACAGAGGACTTGTGCTAGATTTGAGTCCATTACTTTAAATGAGTGGGAGACTAGGTTTTCCCAACCTAAGAGAGCTGTATGGGCTTATGAGAGCATTACAAGTTAGCAGCTATTTGACTGAGAACAGTCTTTATTTGGTGGGGAGGAGATGATACAATGCTGATACAATGCTGTACCAGCAGTCAGGGATACACTATGTACCCTAAGTCAAAGTAAACATTTAATTTGAAAACTGTAAGCCTCCAGTAGCAGTCTCAACCAATCTATATCTCCAAAACATCCCAATAAATACACAGAAAAGTACAGAACAACAAGCAGGAACCAGCTCAAACTATACCTCTAAATAAGGACCTTGGCCAGTCATGCTAACCATACATGGCTTTATGTGATTATATGAAGTCAATCCCTCAGTGTGGATAATCATTCTTTGGCTTTGTGCTTACTACTTTTGACTCTGCTGCCTTTTTGCTTTCAACTAGGAACCATAATAATTAGAATTTTCTAAGGCCCAGACAAATCTTGTAGAAAGCACTGATTTCATATATGTTATTATAAAGTTAGAGTTGTGGCTTTTTTGCAAAATGGAATAGAGTCTCCATCAAGTCATGGGTGTTTTTTCTAGCTGTACAATTAGTTGACTGTTACAGATAATAGACCTCACTGCACAAGGACCAATCCACAGACAGATTTTGCAAGAAAAGTTTAAAAAAAAAGCTGACATGTGTATAAATGACATGCTAAACTGCACAACAAAAGTAGGCACCAAGTTTCATACTATCATTTTACGACGTTCACAATCAGAAATCAACCCTTGGACACTATGCCAACCTTATGATTAGTCTGAAAAAGGGCTCATGCTTGTTATCAAAGAAAAGAAAGCTGAGCACCATGTACCCATAACCGTACTGTACCAATCCATGGCAACTCTTTAAGAGATGGATAAAAACATCACCATTGAATGTGTTGTTTCTGGCTATACAATTAGTTGACTATTAAAGATAATAGACTTCACTGCACAAGGACCAATCTCTTTATGAGATGAATAAAAACATCACTATTGAATGAGTGGATCAACTCAAGAACTAGCCCAAAAAAGATCTAGCAATCTATTACCCAAGCAGAAGTCCAATAATGTGTAAAAATCTTGTCATTAATAGCAATGGACAAAATTTCTTCAAATGCAAAAGATAAAAAGAAGAGAAAAAATATAAGCCCTCTGTTTCTACTACTCCATACATGCTATTGAATCTCTAAGATCAATGAACCCAAACAGTACCATTGAAATCAATGCACTATGTCAAGAGCTGATGCCTCTTTTTATTCAATTGTACTGCTATATGGCATATATATATAAATGAATATGTTTTCTTACAATTTAGTCATACTATACCACATAAACACTGCACAAAGATTACTTGGATGATTATCAACTGAGGTTCCATTGAGCCAAGTAGTATAATTCTCCAGAGTCTTCCATCTTGTATCAAACTCCTGCTCTGCCTGTTTTTTTAAATGTGGTAAATGATAGATACCAAAGGCAATAGGTGCTAAAAGATTTTTTCTGTTGATATTACATCCTTGACCTTGTGGTAATATATCTCTATGCAGCATTTTGCCATTGAATTGTTATTGCCAAGCTTGGAATAATGCAATTTTGACATTTGACAACTCTTGATCCATTGTAGTGCAGTAGAAAATTGGATGTTTTGCTGATTTTTTGTCATGCAGGTCACAGTAAACACATGAGCTGGTATATATTGCCAAGGCTTCTTCAAATTGTTGAATGTATACTGTGTTGTTGTGAGATTGTAAAATGCAGCTCTTTTTGGCTACAGTCATTTGTCTTTGAAATGTAGAGTGGAGCAACTTGCATTTTGCTATTGGCCTGTTAAAATTCAGTCAAATATGATTCAACACTTGAGGAAGATATTAACTACTAACTGCATAGTTTGTTAGACTATAGCATGATTGTTTAAAGTCTGATAAGAACTTGATAGCTCTGGTTGAAATATATATTCCAATTTATCATCAAGTTCATTGACAAAAATTGTCTGGATTGAAGAGTCTTACACTGACAAAGTTATAAGCAACATTAGATATTAATATTACCAACTCACTTAAATGAAGAGGTGCTTTTTGAGAGTCTAATCTTGGCTCAATCTTGGTCTGTATTTGTCCATGTTACAACCCCTCCTATCTGAGACCACACCAGAATATCTCTAGAACCCCATTTGGGACTCCTCTGCCAACCCCACAACACAACTTCTACTATCACAACTGCCAACACCACCATCACATGCATCAGACCCCACCATCATGCTGCACCCCCTGATGACCCTGCATCAAGGACCCTGAAACGGTCTGCTGGCACATCTGCCAATTATTGGATCATGTCAGTCATCCTGGCTATCACGCATCACATATTAGGGCCACCCCTGCATGCCAATTTATTGCATGCCCCACATGCACAATCTCTGGTATACAATTTTCCCTCCATCTTGCTGCCCATTAACTTCTGGAACTGTCCCAGACATCCTGAAACCCCTCAGAAACCCAGGCTCCTCTGTGAGATCCCCTGGATTCAACCTTATGACTGGTTGCCTCCTTACTACTCTTGTCATATTTGACAACAATTGCACACTTCTCGCTTTCATAGTTGTCTTCTGCAGGGTAACACATCTCATTTGGATGCGTTGATCTCCATGGCACTCTGTCAGTGCAAATATAGAACAACTAGAGACTTTTGATGCTGTCATAGACTCTATGAACAATAATTTGGGCAAGATGCTATTCATTCACAGTGCTGGAGGATGTGGCAAAACCTTTGTCTGCAATACTCTGGCTGCCACTGTTTGTTCCAATAGAAATGTGGCATTATGTGTAGCATCATCTGGAATTGCTGCTCTACTGTTGGAAGGGGGTAGGACTGCTCATTCAAGATTCAAAATCCTCATTCCTGCTCTTGATACGTCTATTGCCAATATTAAAAGAGGAACCCAGTCATCACAGCTCATACTTTGCACCAAAGTTGTTATTTGGGATGAAGTTTCAATGCAACATAAAAATGCCATTGATTCTGTAGATTGTGGCTTGAGACATATCTTCAATAACAACATTTCCTTTGGTGGAGTCACTGTGGTTTTTAGAGGGGACTTTAGACAAACTCTTCTAGTGGTTCTACATAAACTTAGGCAGCAGATGATTGCTGCTTTATTGAGAAGAAGCCAACTTTGAAATTACATTCAGGTCTACTACTCGGTTCAAAATATAAGATTGGATCAGACTGCAAAGAATATTGCTCATGCAGCTTGATTGTTGAATATTGATGCAGGGAAAAATATAGAACCTGGAAAAACAGTCAAACTGCTTGAAGGAATGATCTATAATAACAATTCTATCACTGAATTGATTTTTTCCACATATCCTGATATTGGTCATCCTCAAAATGATCAGTATTATCTGGACTAGACTATTTTCTCTGGCAAGAACTCTGATATGAAAGAGATCAATGCAGAAGTTCTAGAGAGGTATTTAGGAGAAGAAAGGATCTTACAGAGTGCAGATTCTGTTCTCTCTGATGATAGAAATTCTGATGGCCTTGCATTATATCCTGTAGAATATCTCAACTCTTTAAAAGCTAGTAATTTGCTTTTGGCTAAACTGGCTTTGAAGATTGGAGTTCCTGTCATGCTTCTCAGAAATCTGAATACAATCAAAGAACTTTACAATAGAACAAGAATGATCATCACTCATATCAGTACCAGAGTCCTCAGATGTCATATTATCAGTGGAGATGCTGATAGGACCCTATACAGGTTAGGCGCATCAACGGCAGGCTCGGCACCGGCTCCGGAAACCTTGCCGCACTCGTTCCGAACTTAGCGCACGCGTTCTACCTATTTTAAGCCATTCCCGACAGCCAGACATGGCAAGAAGCAGATCCGATCAATGATAGCGCCGACAGCAGCAAGAATGACAACTGACAGATGGCATCAGTCACTGACAACAGCGCTTAGTGAGAAGCTTGATGATCTATCAAAAACTGACAGACAGCTTGGCGTTTGACCTTGGCGTCCGACACCGCTTAGTGCTTCAATTTGGCACCTGGCATCGCTTAGCCGTTTGGACAGACAGAAAGGTGATGGACTGATGGTTTAGCACCGCGATCTGCCGCCTGGTGGCGCTAAGGGTCTTGAATGGACGGCAGGGATCTGAAACTGTTGGAGCTACCCCTATGAAATTTTCTAGTTTACCGCTCTTTGACCGCTGGCGACGGCGAACTCTTTGTAGTATAAAAGTACTTACCGATTTGTACAATCATCAGAAGAATCGAACAGAGTTTCCTGCTCCCACTTCTTCAGTCTCCCTTACGCTCGAGATTTCATTTACGGTCGGCAACGTCGAACCCATCGGCAGTTGCAGACTCTCGCCAACCTTCGACCTCTTTGCGCCTTGCAGCTACGGCAGGCATCTACGACGCTTAGACCTCGCTAAGCTTACCGTGTTCTTGCCGCTACCCTTACGGTGTTCACTTACTGCATCTTTCATAGGCGCTTTACCTTCGCGCTTTACACTTGCCGACACCCGTTACCGACTTTTTCCCCTTTCTCACAGACGCGTTCTCTGGGACCTGCCCGGGACTCCCTCAACACTTATAGCACGCCCAACGCAAGCCATTGGTACGGTAACACTATACCTATATCTGTTACTGACCAAACTTTGGGCGTCATCAATGCCAAGTCTGCAGGGTTAACAGTTTTAATTCCAAGAATCAATCTAGATGTCTTTGAAGAGGATTTGCTCATACCATTACAAAGAAGACAGTTTCCAATTTGATTGGCCTTTGCTATGACTATCAACAAGTCTCAAAGACAATTAGTCAAACATGTTGGATTGGACCTTCAATCATCTGTTTTTACACATGGCCAACTTTATATTGCATCTTCTCAATGCATATCAGAAGATCATATCAAAGTGATTTTGTCAGAAGAAAATACATTAAAACCAACTGCAAATATTGTATATCAAGAAATTCTCAATGGTTTACAAATGTAAGTGTGATTATTAATTAACTACTTGTTGCTAATTTATATTTTAGCATTTAACTTGATATTTGTTGATACCATACTAATAGAATATATATAACTTAAAATTGTAGCATCATTTTTTGATAAATGTGGAATCCTCTATTTATTAACAATATATGCTGAAATCAGTAAGACATAATGAAAGTAAGATGATGATAGAAGCTAAGTTACTAATATACATATCTAGAGCCCCTAACTAAAGAAAGTGAGGTTGGAGTAGAGGCTAAGTTACTTGTACATACTTGGAGCCCTAACCAAATGAAGTGAAGTGAGGGTGGAGACTTAGTTAGGAGAGGTTTGGAGGCAAATTTGTGCCAAAGGCATGAATCATAGCTCATATCTTTATCTAAATTTTTAAATGATGTGATTAGTCAGTTTTGACTAAAGCTGATATTATAGTAAGAACAGACTATTTTAGCCATCATAAACTAGTATAAAAAGAACATTGATACCTGTCTCAAATCAAAGACAGAAACTGAGAGAAAGGACAAAATATTTCAAAATCTTTATTTTGTAACAAGTCTTATGTCTACCAAGGTTCGACGGGCATATTTAGTAGGCATTGTTAGTCACAAGGTTTGGGGTTTGTGACTCACAAGGTTGGATGCCCGCAGTTGATCAGACTGAGGAAGACCAAAGCACAGGAGTCGAGTGGTAAGCTAGTAAGTAGGACTTTTGAAAGGTTCAAAATATGTGGGAACAGCGTCCGCAACGGTGTTACCACAAGAGAGCAGAGCCTTCACGCAATAGATAGAACTGGGTTAAGTCCTGATAATTGGGAAGAAGCTATGGTACTCTAGCACTGAACTAGTTGATATAGTCTCAGCAAACTAAGTACCCAACGGCAAAGGCAACCACAAGGTAAAGCCATTACAAAACTAAGGGGAAATAACTAAGGGAGTCACGGTTGTTACAGGACTACATAAGTAAACAAGTGTTGAACATTGACTGATCAACATTTCAACCACAAAGGCCTATTTCTCTGACTCTAGCCAACATGCGTGCACATAAATTACGAGCACCATATCTCTCTCTTGCCAAATTTTCACTTTTACTTTCTCGACCTCGTTGTTGGCGCTTTGAGCCTACTATTGTACTGTCAACACCTCATAACCCGTTTTGGGTACCGTTTGAAAGGCATTCCCCTTCTGATGCTCTCAGCAGCCCAGTAAGTTCTATTTCTCCAGATATGGACTTTAGTACTGATGCGTTTCGTAGCCAGTCCAACCAATCCAGGACACGAGAGCGCTTTCTCCAGCACTGACGGAAATCATAGAGCCCAAATCTCAGACCATACTTGAAGATTTAAAGGAACTCAACATCAAAGTTCGTGACTTTGCCTTTCCAGCATCCTCTTCCCGTCCCTTTTTACCCATTGCCGAACTTTTTGACCCTTACAAGGCCATCTCTGAGTATGAATACCGGCTCCGATTGACCCTGCACATCTCCATTTCAGGCAAGACATTGCGCCGCCTTTTGAACCTGGGCTGGGTCTCAAAAGAAGAGGCTGAGATACGCTTGCGTGAGATAGACTGGCAGGCAATAGAGGAGTACGACACGAGGAACACCGGATACCCATATCGAACTATGAAATGGAAGACCATCCCCACTGCCCAGCAGCGTGAATACCTCGTCAATAACCGTCTTCCATACTTCCAGCACCTTGACAAGGTCCAAGCAAAACTCCGCATGGAGGAGGAGTGGCAAGAGCAGGAGAGGTTGTGTGGTGAAGAAGCAGGGAAACTTGTGGAATGGCATTTGCAGGAGACTCAAGAGAGGGAGAGGAAGAAATTAGAGGAGAGCTTACAGGCACTTAAAATGTCCTTGGACAGGCAAGAGGGCCCTGCAAAACACAATGTCAACGCTTCCGTCCTTTCGGTTCATACACCGCCTCCGATTTTGGGTATTTGGGCCGGTAAGAAGCGTGCACTGGAGCGCTCGTCTTCGACACCCAACCTTGCTGTTTCCGCTTCTACCAGCGATGGTCCCAAACAAATCAAACTCTCAGTCAAAGCCACGTATACCGTGCCTGCAGGAGATTCTCCCACTGATGCTCCTCAGCCATATCCACAATGCTCTGTCCCACTCCAGGCTTATGATCCTCGACTATACCCAAATGCAGCGAGGATGATTACAAGAGAGGACTGCCCACCTGTTGTGCTTCCTGGTCAGGTTACTCCACCCGTATCGGATGACGAGTCTGATTATGGACTTGGTGTGTGGTTGCAGAGGAAGGAGGATGGCTGGAAGGGTCTTGCAAGAACTAAGACGTTTGCTCAACTTTAGTCTCACCAAGTATACTCACTGTTTCTTGTACTTCCCCCTTTTGTCCTATCACATTCAATCTTTGTGTCAGCCTTTGATGTCTATCATCATTAGGCGCCATTTCCGCCTCTTTGGGATGCGTCAAGTCAATATATTTTTCGTTTCAAAGCTTCATACTCAGGTTATAGTCCCACGTGGAAGAAATTAGGGTTTGGCACAGATGCAATCTCACACGTTCTCTTGAGATTCTCCCCGAGTTACCAGAATCCGAATTTAAGCTACAGGCTAGTAACCAACGGGATCACTATCACTTCCAGCCGCAAGGTGTCATATCCCTCACACGTTCTCCCCGGAAGGGGCCGAGTTCACGAGACACACGGATATATGGACGCTGGCGCAGCCTATCCTTGCATATACCTAGTGCCCAAACGTGGGGACGGAGGTTTTTGATTGCCGTCATCAACACAACTGCCTTCCATCCCATGATCCCAACACACATAAATACGTGATGCATCTCCATACGCCACACAGCGCCACACAAGTACGGATGCATGGGTCAGTTTGCAAAAATCGTCATCGGCTATCAAACACCTCATTTCTTCAGCACTGGCTTTCGAACATTTTTCATTTCTTTGCCTTTTCTTCGCCTTACCCTCTCTTAACAACCACGAACCCCAAACCACCAGACCAACTCTCCAAGAAACAAACCGCAGGCACACACGCAAACCAACTCAACTCAAACCACACCACTCAAACCAACCAACCACACAACAACAAAAACAACACAATGATAGGCATTATTACATATATTTACAGGATATCATACACGAAGCCAAGCGTGTGTGTATGCACGCGCGCGGGTGGGTGTGGGTGTAGCGAGTGTGAGGGGAGGCAGCGGCATAAGATGTAAGACGTAGAACGTAAGAAGTAAGAAGTAAGACAAAGGACAAACGTGAAGAGTGGAGTTGGGGACACTGGGAACAATGATGAGAACAATATTCATGGCGACCATAGCCCGCATGCAATCTGTCACGCATCATACCATGCCTGCCAATGTTTCTTCAGGCAGGAACGTAAGGAAACATTAGTGTAGTTTGGCGGGTCTGAGATAGACATCACAATGTAAATCAGTGAAGAAAATCGCGTCTCAATCCTGTTTTGTTCCCAGGCATAGTCTCTGGCCTCGCGCCCCCCCACTTAATATATTCACACTGTCACCAAAGCTCCTGATTCTCGTATAAATAATTTATCCGTCGTTGATAACTCTCACATGAGATATCTGGAGAAAGAAATCTACGGAATAATCAGTTTATTACGGAAGGGGGACGGCCTGTTGGTCAGGGCAAGACTCCAGTTATGGAAGCAAGAGTGCCCGAAACAAATACAAAAATTAAGGACGGAGGTGGGGAGGCGAAGGTTCGAAGCGAGGACAGGGAGGAGAGAGAGACTGAGGAGGTAAGAGAGAAGTTTCACAATAAGAAGGTAGAAGCAACGGAGGGCGCCAAGGGGGTGGTCAGTGCGGGATCCAGTCGAGATCATGCAGGCGACACTGCTATTTCTGGCGTCAAACATCCTATGAGCGTGGGTATTGATACTCCGAAGACAGATAAATTGGAAAATTCCGTGAGGGACATTGCGGGTGATGAACGCGCCGACTGCATGCATGAGATCCGGGAGAGCGCGCAAGGGGAAGCTACCTATACAAGAAAAGGCTTTATGGATCGAGTACGGGGTATCAGGGTCGGCATACCTGATGTTTGCATTTTCACCGTTGATTTTTTTTTTTTCGCATCTAGGAGAGCTTTGCAGATCGCGTACCGCCTGAGCATTCGCGAACGTGAATTGCTTATGAGGTATGAGCTCGGCTGCAGTCTGATAAATCTGCTGAGCACGAGGGTAATCCTATCTCGTGTTTTAAGTATACTGCTACAGGTAGAACGAATAGGAGATGCTCACCTAGTAAAACCATCATAGAATGATAAAAGGTTGTTTGTCAAAGAAATATGCCTGCATAGGTGACGTCGACGCCAAGGTCGGCACGACTGCCACAAATGCAGCCTAGTCATAGGGTAGAATCATAAAAAGGTCGTCTGCCAAAGAAATAGACCATGGCTGCATAGGTGACGTCAACGCCAAGGTCGGCACGACTGCCACAAATGCAGTCTAGTCATAAGAACAGAGGAAAGAAAAAGCGAAGACTCATCCTCAAGCTGCCAAAAAAATTGTATACAATTCGCATAGTCACATGATGATCCATTTGGCAGAAATTCTGCCGCTACAAAGCTAACTGTCTGGGATCAGCAGAACAAGTAGTTAAACCTCAGTCTGCACCTCGACCCCCGTCTTCAAGGTTCGGATTCCTTTCATCTGCTAAATCGCTCGTTGCAAAGGGAAAGATTGTCACTCCGACAGCATCCGCTACAGCTGCTGGAACTCCCAAGCCTACTACCACAAAGGGACCTAAAGCCATTCCTGCCTCTGCCCCGGTCCCAGCTTCCGCCCAAGTCCCTCTGACGAAGCCAATGGCACCAGTCCGTCCGTCGGCTGCTGTCAATCACAGCGTCAACAGGGTGTGTTCTCTCCGCGGCGAGAAAAACAACGCAACTGCAACGATGTTGTCCACCACATCCTCCTTACATCCTCAATCAGCTACTCCTGCTCTTTCAACCGTAAGGGGAAGTCAGACCAAACCAGGAATAGAAGCTTCAGGACCGGGCGTATCCACTCTCGGAACCCGTACGTCACTCGCGTCGACGAGCAGGTCATCGTCGCCTGGGATGGTAAACAGTATGGGTTCAAAGAAATTGGCGACGGGAACAGGCAGCCGTTCGTCTTCGTCGAATGCGGCTTCGGTTGTTGCTACAGGAAGCTTAACCTCCTCTTGTATATCTGCCTCGAAGCTGTCGTCTTCGTGTCTTTTAGCGCCCACGGCGAGCTCATTGGCAAAGGCTATTGTTAATAAACCCTATGTTTCTGGCTGGAAAGCGAGCGCGAGGAATGCTGCGGAGGGATCTAGTGCTCAGATTCTGAAATCACAGAGCACCGGAAGCGATACACTTAGTATGATTATGAATCGGATGTCTAGTGAGCCGTGGTCCCCTCGTCCCAAAAAGATCTTCAGTAAACCACTCGCCGTGCCTTGTGGCATCCCAACTACGACCAGGAAGCGTCCGGAAGTAGAGGAGGGAGGTATGGAGAAGGATAATGTTAAGGAAGCGGAGATCGCGACTGTGCCTATTAAGCAGAGATCGCTCAACGGGAGGAAGCCCAGAATCTCGAGGTCCAAGGTTATCGCTAAGCTGGCATCGCAGCGTGCTGCGAGTGCTTCCCGGCCTGGATCGACACCAGGCGCGAAGACGGGAAGGACAAGGTCGAGTTTAGGAGTGAAGGCTCAGAGATCGAGTTATGATGGGAAGTCAGTTAGTTTGAAGGGTGTCGAAGATAGTGTGCTGATGAGTGCAAAGAAGAGGGTGAGGCAAAGCGAGTATGCGAGGAGGAAGAGCCATGCTGCGTCAATTGATCCTGGGAAGGAGGCACATACGACGGATGTAGATGGGGAGTAAAGGAAGATGTCGGTCCCTTCCCCTTATCCGAGACAAATATTTAAACGGGATGTCGATTGCAGCAGCAAACACTGGTTGCTTGGCTTCATTTCTAAATTTCTTGTGTTATGCGATATCCTCAGGCGGTCTATATTCGTGACACTTTTATGAGGTTTGATCTTGTCTCTCTCAAGCTTTACTTGTGATTTATATAGCTTACTGTTTACGATCTAATCCGTGTATCCCTCCACAGAAACACTATTAGTATGTACATTTTGTCACCTAGTCTATTGAAATCTGTGTACCTTTCAACGAGTCTCCGTGAGAGAGGATCCTTGACAGGTCGGAGATAGTCAGTGGCTCCGAGTATCAATCATCATGATTGCTCAGCGCTCAGCACTCAGTGCTTTTCTATTGTGCTTACCGTCCGGGGATCTTCTCAGCCCCTGCGGAGTGATAAATTGTGATAGATCATGATGATGTTCAATTTCTTGCACTTTTGACCGAACACCTTTAAATGTTAAGGAGATCGCACTCTGCTACCTCCGTTATCATGAAAACGGTCGTTGTCGTTGGCGGTGCTGGTGCTGGTGCACCTACTGTTCGTCAGCTCTCTGCTATACTTGATCCCTCAAGGCACAAAATCATTTTAATTACTTCTCAGTCACACTTCACACATCTTCTAGGATGCATTCGAGCATCTGTAACTCAGGAGGGCGGCTTCGATCAGGTTTGGGAGGTCGTACTCGGCAATGAGTATAATGGACCAGGTCACGTTTGATAACTAGAGCCTCATGTTGAATGGGCAGAGAGTGTTCATACGGTATGTCTCAGACTCTAATCTTAAGAAAATACCAGATTGGACATGACTGCAGTGTATTGCTTGGGTGATAACACAGCAGGCTGGGCCATAACTCTAATTGTCAGTAAGTTATCTGATTTTCCTCTGAGAAGTTTCTAGTATCACTAAATACTGCAAAGTGCCACGTTAGTTGCCCTTGTCCTCGGAACCCAAAAGGTCTGGCAATAATTTTTTAGTGGCAACTTCGACTGCAACTGACTGTACGCATTTTCAAAGGATATTCTGAGTGCATGGATGTTCTGGGCAAAAAAGGGGCCTGATGACTCTTCAGCCGATCTGTTCCAGTCCAAAGTTGGCTAAAAAAATCTTGCAAAAAACCTTTAGAAGGATGTCAATTCATTGATTGGATGTGGTTTTGTTCTTTCCTGAGGGTTTTTGACCGGACTTCAATGTGTATTTCTCGATAGGTTGACGCAAAATGCATCACTCAATTTCCATGTAATGCTCTGCTGCTGTATGTTCTGAAAATCGAATATGTAGGTCGGGTTGGACCTGCTCAAAGCCGACTAATCATGGATATTCTTGGCAGAACTGTACCAAATATACATATTCAGGACTTTGCCAGTGTGGATGCGTCAAAAGCGGTATTTTCCGGCATTGGCGTTGCTGTAATGGTTGGATCGTCCCCATTAGAACAAGGGTGTTACCATCACCCTCGGAGTCATTCCATAAGCGGGCAACCGGTTTATTCAGGGGCTTTGACCAGCTCACCTCATTTTGGCCATGGAGTCACCGCGAAGGACCCTTCTCTTCTGGGTCTGTGTGCCTCCACTTGTCGTCTATGTGTGCCATGACGTAATTGTGAAACGCAGTTCGACAAGGCCGCGACTGATGAGAAGTTTCTGTACAAGGCGCTCGAAGGCTTAGGATGCGCTCCGAACTCGACACCAATGAACCGGCTGGAAAGTTTTGGTCGTCAGATTGGCTAGCGGGAAATGTGAGCCGTTTGACGCACCGGCTGATGGCTACTCACTGCGGAGTCTTTGCACGGAGCCGCTGCAACGGTACCGGGAAAACCGGTTTCATTGCATGGGACGAGTCTTGGCGATCATTGTTACATATCAAATAAAATATATTTTGTGCCTGACTGTTGCATATAAATAGGACGATTTTTCGGCAGGCCTGAAACTGTCATGACAGGTGAGTCTTTGTTTTTTCTTTTCTCTTTTGGCAATTGCGCGGACCTTGGCGACGATGTCATCTATGCCTGTTGAGAGTTGACACCTAGAACACGAGTAAGTATCCGTAAACTCAGTCGTCGTGTACTTGACTCATATTGAACCTACCTAGAACACGAGTAAGTATCCGTAACTAGGTAGAGATATCTGTAAGTATGATGTCTGTGCCGATTATATGTTTGACTTACCCTCAGTCGTCGTGTACTTGACTGAGGGTAGTATTTACTGTCCGTAGTATATATATTCTTCTGTATTAAGGGTGAGATAAGGGTGGATAAATGAATGTATATTGACCCTTGTTCGGTCACCAGAGCTCGAGACGCTTACGGTGTTACTAGCGTCTAACAATGCCGGCATAGTTCATCTTCTTCAAAAAGAATATTGACTTATGTGTCTTTTTCTTAGTGAAAATTCATACGCATTTTCCATTCGATGCCAACGCTGTATTGCAAGATCGATCTCTATGCTTAGTTCTATCTTTAGAATCTCATCAATAAATTACCTAGGTCGACGCATCTGCAGGCGAAGATAGACCTGTTGGCCGGGTTTCTGCCGGGATTACTGATCTTCTTGGTGCTCACTTTCTTCGCCCACATTCCGCAATTTCTGACAAAGTCTTGGTCTGTGGGTAGTTCTCAAGTTGACCGGGTCTGCTTTCACGTCGTTCATTAGAGATGAATATACCACTCTTGGAGAAGTCGACGACCGCATGCATCTTCAGCACTGCCGTTGATCTCCAATACACGTTCGCGCCGGTCGATCTTGCTGCGCTCAAAGATGAGAAAAAGCTTGATTTTGAACTGGGAGAAGTCGTCAAAGGATCTGTTTGGGATGTTACAGGTGTTGCAGAATGTGCAAGGAATATAACTCTGGAAGTCTTCGCAGAAGACGACAGCGCAAGCGTGCAGGTAATACAGACCAATGATTTAGGCTACCTTATATAAGATGGGGCAACTGGTTCTTGCGCGGAATGAGAGTGTTCGAGTTGTCACGTATGTCTTGCCCAACAAGCACTATATTCCTGTGGACATGCGCTACATCAGTGTCGAGAACGTCACGCCGTGAGTATTCCATTTTTTCTTTGTTCTCTCAAGATCTTTCCCGTTGGACGCTGAATTTGGTAACTGGCATCGTTGTAGACGAACCAACGGATCTTTTCTGAGTGTTTTGGCTGGACGTGATGGAAGCGTACCCGGGCGACCAATTTACCTCACAGTATGCATTTCCGGTCATCTTATTACTAGTCAAACTTCAAGCGACTGTTTTACTTAGATTGACGGTGATGATTATGATGCGTCTAAAGGAGCAGCGTACACGCTGCTGTTGATGCAATGAGAGCATTTGGAACAGGCTATTTCAAGGCTCATCGTACACATGATCTCCGGGGATTAATAGAAAGAGAACTTATTTCAGTCTTGACTACTCAAATTCGTCAGCAACTATTTAACTAAGTCTATCTATTCCAGAGCGTCAATCACTGGAAAAAGTATTATGCGGAGCACAAAAATTACGTTAGGCTAGGCCACGTCTCACATTCTCCAATCGACCTTGCATCTCCAACCAGAACACTGTGACCCAAAGAAGGAAGCTGACACTGAGAAACACATGTTTCAGGGCGCTCCATGGGTCATGAGATAATTCCGAAGAATGGCAAAGTCAGCCATAGAAATATTCTTCATGGACAAAAATGGATTATTGTGATATTTTGCAACGACAATATTACCACGCCATGCAGTCTCTTCCCTGAAAGCGTGAGCCTGGATCTCACAAATGCTCTTGTTGATGGGAAAAGGCATTCCATCTCCAGATATAACTGGATAAAATAAAATATATGGGTGTGTGAACTTGCGGTTCATGCCGTCGAGAGCCTCAACAAGCTAGTGAATAGTCAGAGTCCATATAAAGCGCAATACAAGACTAATCTACTGACATGATATTTCCATGCACGATGTCCAAGGCCTTCAGCAATCTACATAAGTATAACGTCATATAACAACCTGACACACCATTAGTGGGGATGCATTTGACGCACATAATCCATGTAAACCTCTGGATGAGGCATTCGCGGCACAGCTGTGTATGTGCTATAATGAGACATTGACATCGGACTTAGAAAGGTTCCTAAGTAAAGTCATCTTGTATGCGCTTGGAAAGCAAATGGCTTACCTCGTCATCAGTTGCACAAGTGAAGGCTGGCAACCTAATGACACGGAAGTTACAGATGCATTCAATACCAATGAGTATTTTCCTTGCCGTCAGAAGGGAATAGAATAGCATTGGTGCTAGTGAACACCACTAGGAGGTAGCCTAAAAGAACACGATTATATTGAGATGAGCTACTTACTACTTTACACCGGAAGTATGGATGGAAGCGTCCAAAACTGAATTTGTGTCATCCATTTTCTTTCAACTAATGCACCACAAGCTTTGGAATGAAGGCGAAGAAGGAAATGTAAGTTTGCAGGGAAGAACGAAAGGAAAGGAATGCAAGACACGTTTTGGGATGTGTCACAATCGGTAGCGACCGTGACTCATTTCATTGATTATCTTATCGTTGCTGAGTTCCATATATATTTATTTATTTTAAAAAATTAGTTAGTGTGTGAAAGTGATCAAGTCTCGTTAAACGGATACGCGACCTTTTCGCCGCCGACTTCAAACCCACACTCCCCACCTCTACCCCCGCCTCAACATCCGCATCTGCACATCCCATCGGCGCAGGCACAGATTCTCCTCAACACGATCCTGCTCTCACCGACAATGCCGTTCCACGGACCCGTCGTTGTTTTAGTTGTTTTATGCAGTGCCAGGTGGGTACCTTGTGTCCCCGATGCAGTCGCCGCAAGAGTTGTATTCAATGATGTTGGCGTCTATGCTTGAGGCTGAGGCTGCAGCTGCTGTGGGTAATGGGCTCGGCGCTGTGACTGGGACTGGGGTTGTGGTTGGGACGGGCATGGGCATAGGAACAGGCATAGGTCCTGTGGAGCCAGGAGGCAGAGCGGACGATGGAGAGGCATTCGAGTGCGAAGGTGGCGACGGTCGCGGGGGTGTCGAGTAGGCCAAGAAGTATGTATATACTTCATTCTGGTCTCATCTTGGACGATTTTCCTGGATAATTGAACACATATCTATCTTTTGCAGCTGCACAACGGCCGACAACTCTGTTGTCGTCACAACTGACTCCAGTGAGAGAACTTTGTAATTCTTTTTACAAAACTACTTCCTTGCAGTGAAGTATATTATGTATTGTACGTTTTCGACCGGTTGCAAGTTCGAGTTCATTATTGTGATCCGTATGGTTAGTCAACCATATTCAAACCTTCTATAATTCGCAATTCTCCCACTGAACTTTTCGAGCAATTTTAGTGCTTGGCTCATTGTCAGTTCAGGCCTACCTTTCGTTAGACGACTAAATCCTCACCGATGCAATGTTTTTCCCTTTCCATCCTTTCAGGCCTGAGTTGGAACTTATATCTCTATAGAGACTCCCTGATGCCGCATGCGGCATTCTGGATGTCGCACCTATTCACAGCCTTTTGAAATACACCGTGACTATCACTCAATGCTGGTGATAATGACTTTGTATTCACCCAGAGCTTCCTCATTGATCCCTGGGTCTTGCTCCACGTCTAAAGAATACGACTGTTCATTCTGCTTTGAATTAGTAATCTCCATTGCAAACAATTGGAAGCAATTCGACTTTGAAATATATAATTGAATCAATACCCTATCTGATTGCGAGTTTCCTTTAGGAGTAGGGGGACAACGAATGCACGGCTTGAGCTTGTCGATGACACTCAAAGTCATCGCCACGTGTGTGTAAGATTTATTCCACCGCCTCGGTATGTCAAATTTATGTCACCGGTGGTTGTTTAGACATCAACTGGACAGCTTGACTAAGTTACAGCCTCTAACGCTCCAGGTCTTCAATGTTCATCGGTACGGAAAAGAAACAGGTCCCTCTCATGCTTACGACGCCGCTGGCCCAGCTATGTCTTTTTTTTGCTTGTTCGTGTTTCAAACCTGAGTGAAAATGTTGAGGTAACCCTGATCCTGATTCGTCATCGCTTTGGAAAGGTGGATCTATGACCGTGCTTGTCTGAGGCTGCGGAAAGACACAAGAAGGATGAAGAGTAGTTAAGATTAAATTTTTGTTAAACCCTTCAAGGGAAAATGAGGAAAAAAACTGCAGCCATGTACATCCTATTAGTAGATACAAGTATCCGGAATACGGAATACAAACAACGTAACACAGTTGAAGCACAGAACAAGAGTTCATAGTCTGTAGAATTACAAACAGTGGTAAGAAAGAGTAAGTTAGCAAAGAAGTAGACAAAGTGGACGGGTCGAAGCGGAAAAAAATCTATATGCCTTCAGCAGGCTTGTCCAGATAGCAGTACAACGGTATCATAACGGAGTGCGTGTGTAGAGATCAAAGTCGGAAACCAATTGTAAACCTTTAGATCACAGAACAAGCCTCTTGAATCTGCCGCAGTTGATATCCTATTTGAAAAAAAACATCCGGTATCTCCATGTTCGAAGACAAACGACAAACAATCAACATACTCATAAAGGTGCTCTCATCAGATTGTGCACGCAATGCTGTCATACCGCTTCTTAGAAGGTTCATGAGATCTTCTTCAGCCCCCTCAGCGTTCCACACATCTCCTGATGATCGCATGCGATGTAATTCATCTAGAACAACATTACATGCAAGCACCAAAAGGGTTTAGATAAACATGGTAACATGGTTACCACTCGAATATGTATTTAAAAACAATTAACTTACGCCCATGAATGAATTCATGAGACCAATCTCCATGACGTTAAACCCATAGAGGGTGACGATACGTCGAGCTGCTCCCAGACGATATTGCTGCGATGAAAGGTTAGTGTAGGAGAAGTGATTGTGAAGTGTGATTACTGCGGCGTCGGCAAGAACATGGGTGAAAATGAGGGTTCGAGTCCATGGTTGGACAGTCGCGTGAGTAAATGGCGGAAGATTGGAACAGAATTTGTCAACGAGTCGACGAATGGAGTGAAATGCCAGTGGTAAATCATAAGGTTGCATGTCTATAATCCAGATAGATAATCATTGGTTAATTGAGGATGCAGTATAAAAGAGCGGTGTCATACTCAGCATCGATTGACCTGCCAACTCGGCAGATTTGTGGAATAAGATAGCGGCTTGAACTTTGAGTCCAGTCATACAGGTAAAGCCATGTCCATCTTCAACTATGCCGAACAGAAACTCGCCTATGGTGTTGTCTCCGCGAAGGTCGGGACTCAGACCCTGAAAAAATATCAATGACATTCATATATAATCTGGAGACTCACATACTTCTGAATAAGTCAGGATATCCAAAGGCCACGGTGTATCAATTCGAACACCAGGTGCTTCCAATGTTCCACAGACGCTCATAGGTGATTCCAGAGTTAACATTATACATTTGTGAAGCACCACCACGACCCAGAATCCATTGATCCGCTCGCCTTCTTCAATGTGGTCACGGGGTAAGGGTAAAAGGAACGGAACAGATGCATCGGAGGACAGTCCTAGCGCCGCTGAAGGTGTTATAGGATGGGCAGATCTTATCTTATGAAGATCAGCATACCGCGATCGCTGTGTGACACTTGGCCTCAATAAAGCGGCCTATACGGAGCAAGTAGTATGACAAGAGTATTTCGGCCTCTAGAGTGTGAAGTATGGCATCTGGGTGACTTCCAAATACGCCGGTAGCGACGTGTTGTAAGGCACGGGAGATAAATGACTGCTCTTCTTGAAGGAGCGCCTCCGGTTGTGAGAGATGAACGCCACACGGCACTAAGTAGAGCGGGTGTCCGGACGACATGGATGACCAAAAGAAAGAGGAAGAAGAGTCGCTTCACAAAATCTGTTAGGATTGAGAAAAAAGCCAAATTCTTGGCAGTGTGGTAAAAATCTATCGAGGCTGTGGCGACCATGTTGAAGTCGTACTAAGCAAAGAAGTAAGAAACTCACAGGCTCTTTATGGTGAGGAATCCGGGTTCCTTGAAAGACCATCAGCCTTTGAATGACATAATCATACTCGCTTACGCACCTCTGCACACCGCAGTGCCAAACTCGTATCCTGTCCATGTTGGGACGACGAAGAACCATTAGAGCCTACTAAATCCGGCTTGGATTCAAAAGCTCCAAAGTTTCTCCGCGGCTGGGTCGAGGGAAGACTTGAAGACGAAGACGCAGGAGACAATGAGTCAGTCGAGCGTGCCTCTATTATTGGTAGCGAGAGCGGTAGTTGCGACACAGATTCATGAATTCGGATGTATGGGTTGTGAAGAGCTACGGATGGTGTCGATTCTTCGAGGTGCTCCAATTCGCCCAGGCGTGCCTCCAATCTACTCACTTTGTCCTCCAGCATCTTTGTTCGTGACCGCCCAGAACCATCGACATATTCACATCGGTCGCCCTTTGGGTGCTTCCGACACAGTCCACATATGGGTTTGACGCCATCACATTTCTACAATCAATCAAGTTAACAGTACTATAGAAATCCAGATAGCACATAACTGACTATCTTGAGAAACCTTTTGAAAATTACATTTATTAAATCATTGTCTAAGCCAAGTAAGGGAACATACCTGCAGTTCAAACATGCACGGCCTCTCCTCAATGGCTTCGCCGTAGCCCTCGACGCCGTAGAATCCGGAGATTCGAGGGACATCGAGGTCGCGTTTATGGTGGCCTACAAGGATGGTAATAAAAACGGATCAGACACGAAGGAAAAGTGGTGGTGGCGTCCACTCTTATAGCCATTGGGAGGCCAAAGGAGAAGGCGCAGTAACTCGTCATGGCCAGGAAGAAAGTGTACATAGTTTTGCCGATTTGTGGCTATGGTTGGCACAAGGGTACCTGATGACAATCGATCTGTGGGTAAAATAACTGCAACCTTGAATCAATACTGGATATCGGGTAAATGTTTACAGTCAAATCTCGTGCACCCCAGTGCGTGCCTCCTTCTACTGTCGGTATGGGTTCCAGCCTACCATCTTCGCCGAATTGGCAACACAATAGCCTTGATGACTCGGGACCTTCACAGCCACACTCTTCGATACCCCATTTGTGAAAGGGTAGCAGTCATCAGATTCAGGTGATACCTTCAAGTAATTAAATTCCCTCGGACATATTGGAACCATATGTTTCCCACATTGTGTAGAGAAGCTCTCTTCATGTAGACTGGTGGCTAAACCAATCACAATTAAGAACTTGATATTTCCAGGATTTCTTTGAGTGTGCGACAGGCTCATCGGTTATAAACATTTTTATGTCCTGTATCTGGTGGCCGCTGGAGTACGGCATGTGCCGGCAGTCTCATTGTTCAAAACGTGACTCTGGTCGGCTTGATCCTAGATGTGATGGTTACATAGCTTTCTACTATCCTTGGAGTTGTACATTTGTACATGGATCTCGTCTTTTCTGTTCCTCCCATCCTTCATTGCTCGGCGCGCAATCTCTTCCCATGATTTAACTATTTTCTTTGCACTTGCAAAGAACATCTAGGTCTGGATCGCCCAGCCGATGGGGGCGAAAAAAAACCGCTTGTTGGGTGAAGAGTGCTTGCGGAACCTCCACGTGGTCATTAAGTCCAAACTCAGCATTTCTCAGAACCAGCATCTCATTCAACGTTTTTAATAACATGTTACTCACATACGATCAGAATTCTTATCACCCGCCGACAGTTTTCACTCACTGGAACTTTCCATCTGAATGTCATCCATTTAGTGGCGTAGAGAGTGGCCCTGGGCAGGTGAAGAGCCTGTCATTTATGACAACAGTCCGGTTGATCAGCAGGATTCACCACGCATGATAATATCGATGAGGCCTATTAATCTGACCAGGGTTGCAATGATCTCGTGTTACCTACAACTAGAGCATACAGAAACATTCTGAGATGAACTTTGAACATAATTAATAAACATTGGTTTTACACTCGAGTACGTGATCGATCATTTTCGCTATGTACCATGCGTTTCTCCTTGGCATTTTCTTCCTGATTATAAAGACGCAGATATCAATCACGTCGCAAATAAGAAGCGGTGGCGACTTGATATGTACTTGAACAGCTGTTTCATGCGTGTGCAAAGGAATCTCCAATAGCAATACGTCGATAATCATCAAGATGAACGTGTGTTTGATGGCCGTGTTGCGAGATGGCCGTTTGTAGCTCTACTCAGGGGTGATCGATGATCTGTCGTCTCCGGTGGAAGTCAGATTACGAGAGAAAGACATGGCCTCGTTGGCAAGTGGTAAGAGACGCTAGCTAGTCCAGGATAGAGGAAGACCTTCAGGTACCCTCCCTCGTCTTCCGCTTCATCCCCCTTCCTTGTTCCTTTTCATCTCAAAAGGTGAAGGTGTAAAAAGCGACGACGCCAGAGAGCACGACGAATCTGAAGGAGTTGACGGGGTGTATAGCACGGGCTCTGGCATGCGGTGGGTCAAGGTCACTGTTCTTGGATAACGACTTCATTTTTTGTACTTCGGAAGACTTTTTTGTATATAAAACAGTTTTCAATCTGTATAATTGATTCTTGACGATCTTATCTAACCACCATCCGCAACAACCTTCTTTCTGCTACGGTTGAGTAGTGGGTTTTTAACGGTTGACCTTCAATCCGTGTATACATTTCAGGGTCCGTATCATACAACATAATAACTTCGAAGAATTTGGATGGACTACAAGAAATTCCTAGCATACGCAATAGTTCAAGAACAACAAAAAAGATAAAATATCAATCAGAATCTGACACCTCGATGACGCTCGATCGCTGCTTTACATGTCTGGTTGGAACAGGATTGTTTTCCTTATTGTCTTAGTCACTGTCCTCGATCGTGATAACTTCCGGCCCAATTCCCTCTACCCTGGTGCCAACTCCAATCCCCGACAATCC
Source organism: Macrolepiota albuminosa (assembly GCA_027475525.1). Taxonomy (NCBI): domain Eukaryota; kingdom Fungi; phylum Basidiomycota; class Agaricomycetes; order Agaricales; family Agaricaceae; genus Macrolepiota; species Macrolepiota albuminosa. The sequence goes on along the minus strand of JAMWFC010000046.1, from coordinate 16,014 downwards.
GCTCCCCAGTTTAGAAGCTGGCTGTGTGTTTGGGGTATGTTCCGTGGCCTTCTCCATGGCGTCTAGGCCTGCAAACATGTCGTTGTCAAACACCATATCATCGTCATACTCGTCTGAGCTAACACCCGTCTCGATCCGCTTCTCTTTGCTGCCTGTTATTCCCAATGATACATTGGCATTATTATCAGCACCGTATGCTCCTATTGAATTCTGGCTCAATTCTCGTCTCGCAGGCAACATACCTAGAAAATTCAAAGCAAGGGTTCCGAAATTGTCAACAAACCATCTTTCTCCAGGGCTCAACGACGTACGCATATTCTTGCTATTATCGTCAAGATGCTTGGGTGTGGGTGAGAGGTTTGGCCCCCTCCGGCGAATTGTTGGGGAAAGGGACATTGTTGGTGGTCGCAAGCCGACGAGGGTTTGTGACCTTGATGTAGCGAAATCGGCAAAGTATGAAGATGTAGTTGTGTTAATTTGGTTAGAGGACGCTGCGGTGGAACGTCTTGACGCCGGGGTATCAGGAACTGGGATACGGCGACGTCGATTCTCGAGGTCCTCGTCATCATTTCCATGTTGCATTGTGGGCGGAGAGGGAGGGGGCGAAATTCCGTGTAAAGGAGAACTTGCAACATCGTTTCTCTCCACCGCTTCTGTCTCAGTTATACTGGTCAAGCGCATGGTCAGCGAGGTTTAATGTGTTTTTTGTGGAGAATTCACTTCATTCGTGCACGAAGACCCCTGGAAAAGTCTGCTTCACGGTTTTCATTGCGCTCTTGCGTTTCACCTCCCAGTAGTATTACTGTTTCGCGTGCAAGCCATATGATTCCTTTATGGACACGCGTATTCTTCAATTTCATCTGCGTGATGAGGTGATCCAATTAGTATTGCTTCTGATGATTAAGTGGGCACGACCTTGTATCCAAGGGGAGCATCTTCAAGGGACAATTGTAGGAGCGGGCGATACTCTATCGCTGGAACTATCGTCGTACCATCTGACAGTTGGAATTTGAGCACGCCTCTGAAATATTGCCCTTCCCCGGCTACATCAATGTCAACATAGAATTCAGGACACAAACCCATCTTCTCAACAGCACGTTTCACAAGCCAGAGCCCACCACTCATACATCATGCTTAATGATGGTTGGCGCTGCGCATACAAAGGGAGGGCAGGAACATGGGCAGGCATAAGAGCATTGTATGCGTCGAAGCACACACTGCCTGGCCCCCCATAATCACTGGAAAAGCAAAACTTGTTCCTGCTCTGTAACATGCCACTGCGATAGTCGAATAAAGGGAGCAGTTGAACCCTGAGTGAGGCCTGATTGGGAGGTGGACATGGAGTTGAGGATAATGATGAGACTGCCGTTGCGGGTAGAGATCTGCTGGGGGTCGTATGACTCAAGGTCGCCGGTTGTGCCGTACCAGAGACCAACAACCTCCTAGAAGGGGTCGTCGCCGGGATAAAAAGAGCGGCGCCCAGTGCACTCAACAGTGAGTGTGCAAAGAGGAACAAGTGCGTGAATAGGCAAGTGTGTGAATAGGCGACAGTGTGACAACCCACATGGACTTAGTGTATCTTAGAATGATGTCGTTACCATGTATACTATTTACGAACGAGACGCCAGACTGTATGAAATGATGTAATTTATATAAACTTTACAGGATTTCGGCACAGTTCAGAAATTGACATAGACTTCCAGCTACTTCCAGAAACTACCTGATAACCTCAGATGCGGTTCACACTGGGCTTAAGGTCTTAATCACTTTCCCCACGCTAACTAATTTTTTAGAACAATTTAGAACAACATGTGTGACAAATCCCTGATCACTGCTGTCAAGATTCGGCTTGTAAACAAATCAGAAAACCGACGATAGCAAAGTTGAGATTTTCTGCCGAATACATGAGGCCTTCTATACGTAGAATAAAGAATCATATGTCAATATCTTAGGAGTATCTGACGCAATAAACAAGACAGTAAAGAGGGGAAAGGAGGGTGTAAAGGAGTTAACAATAGGGTGAGTGAATCGATAATAGGGATAAGGGTGACAAAAAGGCGAAGAGACAAGATGAGAATAAGGAGAAGGGATATGATCCGCCCCCTAAGTCTAAATAAGTCCCAATCGGGACCGATTCATGACAACTGCTGGCTTGCTGTTCGCTCCTGGGAAACAGGGGCACCCTGTTCTTTAGCCGCTATAGTACTCTGAGCGAGTAGTGGAGAGCGGCGTGGTAAAAAAAAACGAACTTGATTGTCACAGGTTTTGCGAGGGAGTCTATTTACAAGCTTTTCCCACGTGGATCCAGTTTATCACTTTGATTACCTGAACAAAGTGGGATATATATGCAGTCGTCAGGTCAATGTCAAAGTTGCAATTACTTGCGATACCAAAATTCTTGAAATTGGCTCATGATATCTATGGGTGATGTCACCAAGCAGTCCATCTAATCTAATCACATCTGCTCATTGTAAGTAACAGCCGGACCGACAAGCTTACGGCACCTCGTACCACTTCTTCGTGATGACACAGTTTTTGGATCTGCCATTGGAAATTCTGTACCGCATTTTGCTTTTGTTGGTGTATCCGATCTTAAATCACTGTCTTTGACTCATCCTCACTTTGACGACCTCGTTACGGCTTCTCCCGCCTTGCAATTTTGCTTTGCAGCTCACAGCGCAACTGTTGAAATCAATCAGTTTACTGATCATGTACCTGCCGAGCGCCTCTCCGCACTTGAACTTCTTGAACAAGGCTGGTCAAAACTTGACATGGACTTCCGAAAAACCATTCCGGTACAACATCAGACTTCTGGTCTCTATGATCTCACGGCCGGGGCATGCCTATTAGGTGATGTAGACAGGCGAACGTTGTACTACTGTCGCCTTCCTCAGAAACCAAGTGACGAGGTCAAGTGGTCTAATATACCAGTTGGCCATGAGATGGTGGACTTTGGGCTGGCGATCTACGAACATGATCTCATCGCAGTTCTCACTCTGTATGCCACGCTCTATTTTGATTGTTTTTGATGATAGTCACGGATTTTCCGAGGTCTCCACATGCGCAACATGTAAACTGCTGTATGGTCAAACTACGTCTGCTCCAGTTTCCTACTGGCAACTTGCATCCTTTGGCCCAGACACCTGTGCTATTCGTTGAAGCGCTAGATTGGTCCCATCCCGCTATCCTTATTGAAATTGTCGGTGACCACCTCGTGCTCATAATGATGCATTTCCAGGTCCTACTGAGCGATCGGCTCTTGGTATATCAGTGGAAGACGGGCCCCTTAAATTGGTATGTTAGTACATCGTTGTTAACCCTTCTTACTGAGATGCACGTCTTCTGTAGGCGGTTTATCTGCCCTTCCAAACTTACCATTAGTTATATTCCTTTCTCCGACAGTTCTGTGCTTACCCAACAAGCGCATGAACACCCTCGATATTTGGTTGATTCCAGATACACCGCTCATAAGACAGGAACCACTTACACCGTTAAAGCCGTTTTTATCTTTCGGATTACCGAAACTTTCCCCTACCCATCGCCTTCTCACCTCACTGTGCCGCGCGGAACCTAACCCTACACCAAGTGGTGCTCCTCACTCATCGCAACGCTGCCATCCGATGCCTGAAGATTCAATCGTTATCTTCAGCCTCCGTGGCATATGCCCACCGACCTTGAGGCAGGACACATTCACAATGTTTGTGCATCGTAGCAGTCTCTTCAACGTTATTTTGGTCGAAAACCCCGATCATTCTGTGGATGCGATACTTGGGCATCGTACGGTTCTTCTCCCATGGGAGCAATGGGGTATGAAGGTGACTCGGATATTCAAGGCGACTGGCATGTCGTTGACGTGGATTACGACGACGGCAGGGCAAAGATGTGCCGTCGATTTAACACAGTCCTCGGGGGATGAGGAGGATGGCGAGGAGAGAGAACAGATGTTATTTGTGTTGGATTTCAATCCCCGGATGGTGCAAAGGTTATATAAGAAATCAATGGACACAGATGAACTATCTACATCTGGACGAAAGCGTGGTCGAACGCGAAATGTTTGAAAAGCCTGTCAAGACTTCCCTACCATATGTCAAACTCAAATGTTCCCTTCAAAAGCGTCCTTCTTGATGCAGAGCGATTATTAGGGATTAAAGTGCGTTTATTCATCCATTAGGGTTGGAATGAATGTTGAGGAGTGACATATCAGTTAAATGATGAAGATATGATTACAGAAATTGAGGTGATGCACATAGGTTGTCTGGATCTGCCTCAAGATAAAAAAATTCCACGCCAGGAGAGCTTTGATGCATCAGCCGCGACTATCTCTCAATTTTGACCGGGTGATTGGAAACTGCAAGGAGTGGTTGGTGAAGATGATATGTAATTGGTGATGCAGGTTACGTCCGTGCCGTATGGAATGAACATCCCAGTTTGTCGCAAGGTGTTAGTTTACATGGAGGGATGTGTGATCCATGTCATCGAGGAGTTAAAAAAGGCTGTTTGATGCAATGATACAGTCGGATTGCGTGCTTTTGTTGCTGGGATGCCCTTCATCAGCAGGTGACTAAACCATACAACCTTTGGCTGTGACATCATCATCTGGTTCTTTGTACATGGTTGTTTCTCGACAGTAGAATCACGAGATCCTAGCCAAGTCATCTATTGCATAGTCTGTTGCAATCTGGGGCGTGGAACACCGTAAGTGTGCCGACCCCCTTGTTATTTCACACATATCACACACCTATTTCACACATATCACACACCTTTGTCGTCAATGGACAAAGGAATATGATGTCAATGGACAAAGGAATATACAGATACATATACACTACTTACACAACGACACCCTCAGTCACTTCTATTCAGACTGAGGGTGAGTCAACTTTACTATACGTCCTAATGCGAAACAAATACTCATTGTACCACAGATCAGACTCTAACGTAGTCTGTATATTATAGGTACAGAATAATAGTCACTTCTATTCAGACTGAGGATCAGACTCTAACGTAGTCTGTATATTATAGGTTCTGATAGTACGGATTTCAACAGGTTATGGGACCTTGCTGCTTCGTGCTCTGAACAGAACCTTTGTCTATTGTCTCTCTATCGGGCCGGCTGTCCGATTTTCACGCATCTATTCCGCACGCGACTCGTGTGGAGAACTTTTATCCTTGATATTTTGCATACCCGCCTCTGACGCACGATGACCCCGCCTGGTACTGATACCAAGCCCGCTGCTCCCACTCCCGTACCCATGGAGGCTCCTTTGACTTCTGAAACCATCGCGGAAATGCGCCGGGTCGATGGCTCGACAAACCCGACCGTGCTGCCCGTCGGGAAGGTTACTGCAGTCTGGAGTGGCCACATTTTGGAGAAGGACGATGGCAGGTGGGGCGAATGGTCTTACAACATGGACCTTGAATTATCTATGGCGCAATTATGGGATTGCGTCTTCAATCAACCACCGCCCCCACATCCGACCTATGAACCTCGTGCGTATCGGGCCTGGAATGGAAACAACCGCCTGGCCTGCTCCTTTGTGAAGCGAGCGCTGTCCGCGTCGGAACAGAAGTTATGCGCCGAGGAATGGGACCCGGTAAAATTGTGGAGATACCTGAAAGATCGCCATGGCGGTGCGGTGCCAGTCCAACAGGTCCGTTTACTCCAGGAGGCTTTGACGATGAAATGCTCTGCGTCGGAATCTCTCACGAAGACGGCGGATGTCATCCTAGATAAGATCAATCGTGCTTTTGAGGCCGGCGACGTCACCAAGGAGCTATTACAATCGATCGCGATCCTGTCTTCCCTCTCTGACCGATCCTACGCCCACATTAGATCTATTATATCCCGCGACCTCACTGCCGCGGCCGACGTGACCAAGTATGGCCCTACTCAGATCCGACAGTTCCTGGAAGGAGAACAAACCCTCATCGATGCGGATAGGTCTATGAACGCACCAGCAGATGCTGTGCTTGCGGCAAAGGCTTCCAGGTTCGACAAGTTGATCTGTAGCAGCTGTAAGGCCCGAGGACGTGCATCATTCACAGGACATACCATGCCATGGTGCATTCTAGAGGGTGGGGGCATGGCCGGAAAGACTATTGAGGAGTCGCGAGCAGCACGGATAGCCAAGTTTGATGCCCAGCGAAAGGCGAAGGAAAAGAAACCAACAACCTCGAAGATTACTATCACGCCGGCAGGGGGGTCAGCCTTTACTCTCGAAGGGGACTCCAATACCATTGCTGCGTACGTCGCTGTGCAGGGCGGAGCGACTGTCAGCAAACCAGAGTTTGCAGGTCTTGCCTCAGACAAACTACCAGCTGCTTCCTTGACAGAAATCGAGACAATGGAATTCGACGCCTTAATAGCGGTTGAGGAGGAGTCTAGATCTGGCAGACCCAACCTCATTCAAGACGCCGACACGGCGTTGGCAGTTATACCAACAGAAACTTCACCTTTTTATCTCGATTCAGGAGCCACCGTGCATATTTCCCCCGACCCAACTGACTTCATCACTCTCACATCAATTCCGGAACGCCCGGTTCGGGGAGTTGGAGGATCTACCATCGTCGCAAAAGGGATAGGCAATATAGGCCTATTCATTAAAGGCGGTACCCGTATCGAAGTCCAAAATGCGTTATACATACCAGAATCTACGGTTCGTCTCCTCTCTGTCAGCAAGCTTGCCAGGCAGAATGGGATATCCACTATTTTCAGCAAACAAGGCGCACAATTAATAAAGCAGTCCACCAAAGCTGTTGTTGCTACCGGCACACTCTCCCAGAAGGACCTATATGCTCTAGATCTTCATAGTGATTGTGCTCTCACAGTCCACATGTCTCCCGATCTAAAAACCTGGCATCTCAGGCTTGGCCACGCAAATTATCAAGCCATAATGCAGATGGCTCGTGCTGGCATGATCGAAGGTATGCCCAAGACCTTCCCCTCCAAACCTCCCAAATGTAATCATTGTATTCTCGGTAAACAGGCCCGAACGCCCGTACCGAAGGAGAGGGAGGAAGGGAGGGGGCATAGGGCAACAAAGAGACTTGAGAAAGTTTGGGTGGACCTGGCAGGTCAATCAGCAGTGACGTCGCGTACGGGGAACAATTACATTATGAATATAGTGGACGACTTTACCAATAAACCATGGTCAATACCTTTAAAGTCAAAAGATGAAGGTTTCGGTGAACTTCGGGCTTGGATCCTCGCCCGGGAAAACGAAACAGGAGACAGAGTCAAGATTCTGCGGACAGGACGTGACGGCGAGTTCAACGGGAGTGAGCATAAATCATGGTATCAATCTAAAGGCATTTTGCTTGAAGTTGGAGCCCCATACACGTCTGCCCATATTGGACGTGTCGAGCGTATGCACAGAACACTTATGGGAAAAGCTCGATCTATGCGTTTGGCAGCAAACTGCCCCCCATTCCTATGGGACGAATTTTACCTTACAGCTACTCACCTCCATGGAAAGACTAAGACATCGGCAGTCGATAACGTGACTCCAGATGAACTATGGTATGGGAAAAGGCCAGACTATTCATATATCCGCGAGATAGGCTGCCGAGTATTCGTTTTGATTTTGGGCCAGCATAACCCAAAGGTATACGAGCGATCCATCGAATGCGTCCTAATCGGCTACGATCCGAATTCGAAGGCATACCGATGCTACGATAGATCAACAAAGAAGGTATATAGTTCCTGCCACGTACAATTTATCGAGAGCCACGAAAACGATATACCAAAAGCTATTCCCCCTGGCCCAAACATCACGTCACTCACTGAACACGAGGCCGATTATCCTACTATAGCATCAATAAGCCGCCACTCCGCACCAGAACCTAACACGCACCAGGATGATGAAGAGCCTACCCGCGTTCCAGGTCACATCACCCAGGACAACGACATTGTTCCACATGCTGTCACACCCACTGAGCCTACAACAGCTGAGGAACGCCAAGAGACACAAGACCCAACCCCCATAACACCTGAAGATCCCATACCGCCTCGTCGATCAGACAGGATTCGTATACCAACCCTCCGATCATCCCCAGACATCCAGATCGAAACGCGAACAGAGAGAGCCACTAGAGAGGCAAGGGAATCAACCGAACGAGTTAGGAATGCTCGAGCAGGACGGAGGAGGGCCCTGGAAGAGCTTAGAAACAACGTGCCTGAAGGTGAGAATGACGGGGGTGTGGGTGATGATCTTGATCGAGTAATGCAGGCGCTTAACACGATCGAGGACCCACAGAACAACGTCGACCCAGGTGCAGACACACCTAAGACCTTGGAGGAAGCTATGGCATCACCAGACTGGCCAAGGTGGGAGGCCTCTTACCGTGATGAGCTGAACTCGTTGAAGGAGATGGGAGTCTGGGAGCTCGTACCGCGTGAGAAGATTCCCACAGGTCAAAGAATATTCAAAGGACGCCCAGTTTTTACCATCAAACGAGATGAGCACGGAAACATTACCCGATTCAAAACCCGGCATGTATTGCAAGGATTCACCATGGTACAAGGCCGTGACTATGACAAAACGACCTCACCGACTGCACGCGCGGAATCGTGGCGGGTTTTATTGCACATGGCTGCAACGCTCGGCTGGGACGCTACTCAAGTCGATATTAAGACAGCATTTCTCAATGGGATCTTACCCGAGGAGGAGCAGATCATCATGCAACAGCCGAGGGGGTTTGAGGCGAGCGGTAAGGAAGACTGGGTCTGTAAGTTGATACGGCCGTTGTACGGTATGAAGCAGGCGGGTAGGATATGGAATAAAACTCTAGACGATGCGATGAAACGACTCGGATTCACTAGACTTCGCTGCGAGGCTTGCCTATATCATCGGAACAATGACAGAGGAGTGGTCATAGCAGGGATTCATGTTGACGATTTCCTTGCCATCGCGAGTACGAAAGCAGCGAACGACTGTTTCAAAGACGAACTACGAAAAATCTGGACTATATCTGATCTGGGTACCCCGCACCATATTGTTGGAATCGCAGTGAAGTGGGACAGACTCAATAAGGAAGTTTTTCTTTCGCAGACTGTGCTAATAGACAAAATGATCTCGCAGTATGGACAAACCGACGCCTTTCCGTTGTCTGTACCAATGGAACCAGGAACGAAGCTTCGCCGTGTTGATAGGTCGACGCTGAGCCAAGAAGAACTTGAGAAAATCATGCGAATTCCTTATCGTAACCTGGTGGGCGGATTGCTATGGCTCGCCATTTCAACTCGGCCGGACATACAGTATGCGGTTCAGCAACTTTCCCAATTCCTAGATTGCTATACACACACTCATTGGCACGCAGCTATACGAGTCCTCCGGTACCTTAAAGGCACCCGCAACCTACAGCTCCGTCTGGGAGGCTCGGTGCCTATTGACTTGGTGGGCTTCACGGACTCGGATTGGGCCAACTGCCTCGATACACGGCGGAGTGTCGGCGGATATGCGTGGTCATTGGGGACGGGTCTGATCTCATGGGCGACTCGAAAACAGAAGACTGTGGCTGCGTCATCCTGCGAAGCCGAATATATGGCGGCTTACGAGGCGGCACAAGAATGTATATGGTTGAGGATGTTGATGGACGCCCTAGGATACGCCCCGACCAATGCCACGACGATTCTCTGTGACAATAACTCAGCGATCAACTTATCGGAAGACCCCCTTTTACACTCACGCGTCAAACATGTCGACATTAAGTATCATTTTCTACGGGAACGAGTCGCCTCTGGAGAGATTACGATGCGGTACATACATACGAGGAACAACGTAGCCGACATCTTCACGAAAGCGCTCCCAACACCACAATTCACAAGACTTCGAAACCTCCTGGGCATGCAATGAGGATTCCGCGCGAGGAGGAGCGTCACACTTTACGGTGAGGAGGAGTGTTGCAATCTGGGGCGTGGAACACCGTAAGTGTGCCGACCCCCTTGTTATTTCACACATATCACACACCTATTTCACACATATCACACACCTTTGTCGTCAATGGACAAAGGAATATGATGTCAATGGACAAAGGAATATACAGATACATATACACTACTTACACAACGACACCCTCAGTCACTTCTATTCAGACTGAGGGTGAGTCAACTTTACTATACGTCCTAATGCGAAACAAATACTCATTGTACCACAGATCAGACTCTAACGTAGTCTGTATATTATAGGTACAGAATAATAGTCACTTCTATTCAGACTGAGGATCAGACTCTAACGTAGTCTGTATATTATAGGTTCTGATAGTACGGATTTCAACATAGTCTATGATCATGTACATACACGAGTTATGATTAACCCCAACATGTGCTTCATAGATCTAAATATACAGTGTACTCGAGTTGGTTCAAGTGACACAAGACTTACGTTGTCAGGACATCAAAATATTCTAATCCTTGTCTCCGTGAGAATTTCCGATGCCTGATCCAAACCAGAATGATGCTCTTGAAATCGCACCCTATGTACCGTCTCTTCCTGCTAGAACTGGTCGACGCTACGATATGGAACATCTATGAAAAATCCTGGGTCTTTGACGGGCGTACGTAGAAGCCGTTGATTCACAAAACGCGATTGTCGCGAGGATCATGGACTCTGTCAGGCTTGGACGACAAAGCGGCGCAAGACTAGCAGTCATGAAGGTCTCAGGCGGCGGTCTTGGAATGCGAAATCTGGCGCAGAGCTTCTACAATGTGTAGTGATTGCAAGAGCGTTGACTTCAACAAGAAAATTGATGTTTGCCACGAGTGCAACTACCGTAGATGATCTGAGAGCGTATTGCGCGGCGGTCACAATGGATCGTCTACCCGGTCATGAGACTTCGACGGGTACTCTTCTTGTTTGGAATCGGTCTGTCTGCAGTCTTATCCATCCACCGACGCTCTTTGTACTGGCTTTGAAATTGTCCATTTTGTTTCTTTTTGTTCAGATCCGTGCCATTGTTGTGCGTCGGGACTCGTGGGCAGTGTACTGGTCTGCTGGAGCTCCATATGAAATCGTGTCTGCGTTGACTTCTCCACGCCACGATTTTTACGCTTGAAACTACTTTTTTTCGCCCGCGTCGTTTTGTATCCGAATGAATGAATGTGCGAGCAGAAGCCGCTTCGCCACCGTGAGCCTCAGTTGACGTATGGGTGAAATGGTCGGTCAAAGAGCGAGCTCATGCTTAATCATAACTGGGAATTGGAAAGGAGACACATGCCTCGCCTACTCCTCAATTCTTACTTCGAGCCGTCGTCCGGCCTTCTATCTCGGGTGCCAGGAAGCCCATTTAGGTAATCAGTAACACGTGATTACGAGTAGTTTTTTCGTCGCCCAGAGTCTTTCGGTTCTTTAGTTTTACCGACTGAGAGTCCAGGCATGTATTCATTCAATATATTAGTTATACCGACTACTGAACCGAGACTCCAGTTGTCACTGTGTGATTCTCTTCGAGTGTCTAGTCTATACCTCTGTTCTAGCCGGTCTCAACACTATCTAGCCGCCAACCTCCTCCCCTTTCTTCAAAAACGTTCCAGCGACATTCTTTGTACTTTAGAACGTAAGCCTCCATGCATCGCGTGTTGGCAATTATGATGACAACTTCGACGACGCACAAGGCGTGGTTTTTGATTCTTGAATTCCTCTACGTCTCAATGCCCTAGAAGAACTTAAATTCAGCATTCATCTCCAAGTTCACGTTGAGGAATCAACTTAATCTGACCAAGTGCGGCAGCTATTCGTCGACACTCCAGACAGGTATTTTGGAATCATCGCAGATAACCTCACTCTCAACTCAGGCAGCCTCTCGATGGCTAATCTCGGTCTCTCACTTTTTGCGTGGCGTGAGATTCTAACCTGGTATACAAACAACGTCAACCATCCGCTAACCGAGGGTGGTAAATGCTGACATCGAAGGTGATGCCCAGAGCCGAGATCAAGTGACCGAGAAAAGGTAACAAGAACAGTTCAGACCAAGCTCAAGACCAGAATCCGTGGGGTACGAAAACTTGTTATGTTTTATTCATCTAATTATATCCCTTTTATACTAATTCTAAGAGCTCTCGGAATCGTCTCTTTTTATCCTACATGCTGCAGATCATCTATTTCTTCCTGAATTTGCATCTCGCCCATCAGTTGGTCTCACAATCCTAAACCTTATTTTTCTCCTGCTTTAACCATCCAGCTGACTTCCCAATTTATCCTAATTTTTCAGGCCTTCACATGTACCTTCTTGTCACCTTCATGCGTACCTTTTATAGTTACACGATAACAACTGCAGTTATCTTACACTTTTAAGAGAAAATTCGGTTCAAAATACAAGTGTACATATATTGTACAGATTTTGATAAAGACACAAATACAATGCAGGAAAAACGAGAGGAAAGAACAGAGAAAGAAAAGGAGAAAGAGGAACGTAACAAGAACATCTACAAAGGTTCTATCCAAAAAGGGACATTGCACCGACCAGCTCAAGACTTGAGAGTATATCCCATGAGCTTCCCGCACTGCATGCGTTGGCGCAGCTCTTGAACCTGGCTAGGGCTTAGCTTCTCCAAATCCGCACACAACTTAGGGTGCACACTCTGACAGTGGCCGATGAGCTCAGACCATTTCGCATCCACGGGAAACGTCACTGCCGAATTAATCTTTTGCTCGTCCTTGCTTGACATCCTACGGATAAAACAAATTGGATCAATCGGTAGATCCTAACGAGAACTGGAATGAACGCATACCGACACATCTGACAAGTCATCTTTGTGCCCTGGGTCTCGTACAACAAATCCATATGAGCAATTCCGATCTTCACCCTTTTAGCTTCTTTAGCTTCCACTGCCATTGTCATAGGGCCGTCCTTTGTCCTCAACCGCTTACCAGCACCAGAATCTCCCTCATACTCAACACGATCACGCTTCTTCTGCGTCGAGAATGAGCCCGACGCTGACTGGGGCGACGACCGAGAAGAGGCAGGGGTTCCGCTTGAAACCGACATGCAGCGACCGCGTGTGTGATCATAACGGATCGATTCCTGCTGTATACCATTCTTGTGTAAACCTTGATCACAAAAGGGAGACACAACCTTCTCGGTGTCAGATGCAACGAGGGTACTGGCAGATGCACTGCCGCTTCTTTGCATACTGCGATAATGGGCAACTGCGGTCTATGAAAACAATGAGCCGTGGAGATAAATTTTGCGTCGGGTGTCACATACCTTGTGTAGCTCTCTTCTTTCTCGCTCGAACATTACCTTCTGCTGTTCTAATGTTCGCTCTGCCTCTACGCGCTGCTTCTCTATCTGCTCTCCGTATTGTAATTTTAAGTGGTCGAGCTGCTTGTCTATGTATGATCTCTCTGCCTCCTTCAGTTGGTGTTCCCGGTCGTCTCTGAGGCCTATCTGACCTTTCGCAGCTTGCCTTAGCCTCTCGTTTTCTGCCATCAGACTGTCCGAGTCACGCCGTGTATTGCGCAACTCGATCTTAGTACTGTCAAGATCTTGCTGTAACGCCTTGTATTCCTCAGCAAGACGGTTGCGCGCTGTACGTTCCCGGTCAATCGCGTCAACTAACTCGCGGTGCATCTTTGTCATCTCGTTTTGAACATTAGACACAGTTTGATACCAAGTCTGCTCGTAGAGAGCACGAATGGGTCCGAATACCTTCGCAGAATTTTGGAGAATCGCAGGGTGAAGATAGGAAGTAGTCGACGAAGGCCCTGGTTGCAGACCTGGCGAGGTCGGACCTAGGTGAAGTGGCGGATGCATAAGAGCAGAAGGGCAGGTGAGGACTTGAGGCTGTGGATGCGAAGTTGTCTTGACAAGACCTGACTCTGTTGGCCCTATGGCTGAAGTAGGCTTTGGCGGAGGCGTTGACCGACGGTCATGAGAAGTTACATGATTAGAACGTCGATGATCCTTCAATTGCTTGAGAAACATTGAAGCGTATTGAGATAACGCACTTACCTTGTCGCGTCCGCGCTCTTTTGACTGCTCACGGTGTCCTCCAAGTTTGAAACCTTTCTCATCGGAAGACGGAGGTTTGAGTCTTCGAGCCTATTACGTAACTTAGCAAGACTTTGGAATCACAGGAAGAAAAATCGCGCACCACGGGTCCCTCCTCTTTTACTTGGTTTGGCTCCCGTTTAGATCCGTTCTCTACCTTACCCCTGCTACCTTGCTCGTAAGGACGAGTTGGATCATTCGGAGGCGCTGCTCTCCAACAAAACAGTGATTCTGAAAAAGATCTGTGTGATGAATCTCTGGTACCACTCATTCCAAGGGTCGTTCCCAAAAATGAAAGAGATGTGCAATATTCTATCGGCGCGTGAAGCAACGACGGAGCAGGGTAGCCTTGGTCGAGCTTGCCAACCCAGCCTTATAGAGATGGAAAGAATCGAAATTTCTTAGATGATCGATAATTCGTGCCTTACGACTCTTGCGGTATCCAGGGTAACGTATAAGACATGCGACAGCCTCGTTGCAGGCAGGGATTCACTCCAGCAGGCGTGTCAGTATATTTATGAACGGTTTGTGACGACCTTTCCTAATGGGGTGTGACATATGGTAACACCTTCAAAGTAATTGGAGTGCTTGGTTCTGTGTATCGTACCTAGATGGGACAGATAGTTGATTGGAGAGCGCCTACAACGGGCACTCATACTACCATATTTCGATTAGCAGTATAGACTTAATTTTACACAGTGAGAATATTAAATATTAGTTGATAGTTGCGACAGTGGCGCATTAGACCAATCGAGGATGGATCCGAAAGTCAACGTCCTGCCCCAATAACTGGAGATGGCAATATGATGGGAAAACTGACAAAACATGATGCGTTACACGTACTTTTGGAGAATCTCTATCAAAGGAGGAATTGAGAACCAAGTACCTGTACATACTTACGTCCACTGAATATCACTGTCTGATCGTTGTTCTCGGATAGCTTCAGATCCGCATCTATCATTACCCGATTGATATTAGGGTAGATAAGAAACTGGCAATGGCCGGATGACAAACGTAAATCCTCTGTAGAAGGAACTATACCTCCTCAATCTCTCATGATATCCAGGTGACTGTTTTTTAAACCCTTTCAGATTCTTCATTTCTAATACAGACTGCTACACCATGGTAAACTCTTCGCACTTTGATTTTACCATGTGCATACTCGGATAGCGTCTGTTTCCATTCCAGAAAATTGTCAAGGGCTACCGGCATACCGCCTTGTTTCGATGTGGCGCCATCAAGTCTATTAATTTACCTATGGACGGAAGCAAAAGTATTTCCTTGCGTTGTTCATCCCGGGACATCAAGATCGTACTCGCAAGCGTGTGTAGTGCAGGAATGTCACGGTAACCACAACGACAGCCACCGAAGTGATATCATAATTTGTATACAAACCATGCAGAGCAGTCACCAAGCCCTGGCTTCTCGTCTGCGCGGGACGTCGTCGCTCGTATTACAGCCTTCTTTCTGTTCTGAGAGTTCAAGTAGACAATGTTTATGCCACCTAATACAATAATAAAAACAGAAAATATAAGAAACGTTATAGCCGCCGTTCGATAGAAAGGACCCAGAGAAAGCGTTCCGAGGAGCCACGTCGCGAATACGCTCCCGGAGTTGGTCATGATGGAACCAACGGCGTTCGATGCAGCGCGGTGGGTATACGATTGCAAAAGTCGACGACCGCATATCTTCAGCACTGCCGTTGATCTCCAATTACACGTTCGCGCCGATCGATCTTGCTGCGCCCAAAGATGAGAAAAAGCTTGATTTTGAACTGGGAGAATTCGTCAAAGGATCTGTTTGGGATGCTACAGGTGTTGCAGAAAGTGCAAGGGATATAACTCTGGAAGTCTTCGCAGAAGACGACAGCACAAGGGTGCAGGTAATACAGGGTTCTCTTTTCACATTCGTTTCCACTGACTCCAATGATTTAGGCTACCTTATATAAGATGGGGCAACTGGTTCTTGCGCGGAATGAGAGTGTTCAAGTCTCACCAATGTCTTGCCCAACAAGCACTATATTCC